>PVIY010001458.1:0-150365 GCA_004026745.1 Myrmecophaga tridactyla
ACTCTGTTTGGAATCTCTCAGCCATTGACACTTAGTCTCATTTCACTCTTCCCCTTTTGGTCGAGAAGATTCTCTCAATCCCTTGATGTTAATTCTCAGCTCACTCTAGGGTTTTTCTCAGTCCCTTGATGCTGAGTCTCAGCTCATTCCAGGATCTCTGTCCCATGTTGACAGGAAGGTCCACACCCCTGGGAGTCATGTCCCACGCGGAGATGGGGAGGGTGGTGAGACTGCTCGTCATGTTGGCTGGAGAGAGAGGCCACATCTGAGCAACAAAAGAGGCCCTCCTGGGGGTGACTCTCAGGCCTAGATTTTAAGTAGACTTGACCTATCCTGTGTGGGGTTAAGTTTCATATGAATGAACCCCAAGACTGGGGGCTCAGCCTATAGCTTTGGTTGTCCACACTGCTTGTGAGAATATCAAGAATTCAACTTGGGGAAGTTGAATTTCTCCCCGCTCTCACCATTCCCCGAAGGGGGCTTGCAAATACTTTTCCAGTCACTGATCAAATCATTCTGGGATTCATCGGGGCATCACTCTGGATCAATTAGTATTTTTCAGCTCCAGAATTTGTTTGGTTTCTTTTTATAATACTTATGTCTTTATTTCATTCAGATAACATTTTCCTAATTTTCTTTGTTCAAGTTTCCCTTTAGCCCACTGAACATATTTAAGACAGTTTATTTAATGCTTTTGAATAGTAGTTCCAAGGTATAAGCTTCTTCAGGGATGGCTTCTGGCAAATTCTTTATTGCTATCAATGGACCATACTTTCCTACTTCCTTCTAGTTTTACAATTTTTTTGTCCAGTATGGGACATTCTGAACATTATGTTGTGCTCACTTGGGAAGCGTAATTCTTTCACTCCTCGAGGATTACTACTTTTTTTGGTTGAGGGTTGGAGCTTTCAGTTTGTGATATTTCCATACTAATTTTGATCCCAAATGGGAAAAGTGGGAGCAGAAAGTACTGTCATTCTAAGTCCCTTCTAATACCTTCTACTTCAGCCTGGAGGGGTTATAACATAGAGATCAAAAGCAGTGATCATCAATCAAAACATAAAATCCCAATCTTTGGAGGACAAGGGTCCACCCTGGTATCAGCAATTCACAACAGAAAGGCAGGCCATCACTCAACAGCTGCTTGCCAAGAGGTTGATGGATACAGGATGGTAGCTGTTGCTATGGAGAGCATGAAATACATGGAAGTCAAGTTCAATACTTGTTTTGCTGGAAACACTGCATCCTGGAACCTCCTACCCCACCATCCTCCCATGATCCTCTTTCTATAATTAATTTCAAGATATTACCATATCATTTATATCATACTAAGTAGGGAAAAGACAAAAGAGAAAACATACATTAACATTATCTAGATAGAGGCAAAAATTATGAATAAGCAAGACACTGTCCTTTATTACTCCTTTTTGTCCCTTTCAATACTTTTTGCACTTGAATTTCAGTTTTCAGATATTAAAATGATTAATTCTATCTTCTTTTTGTCTATATTTTTCTGGCCATCTTTCCCCAACATTATTTTAATGCCTTTATTTTGGGCTTTAATTATGTAATATTTCTGACATTCTATAGAGTTATTTACTTGGCAAACAGACACCAAAAACATATAAATATACATAAAAACAATTACTTTGAGACAGGAAGCTTTTAATGAAATTGAGGAACCATTTCTAATACACAGTCTTAATAACAGAATGAAATGGAAAGACAGTCAACTTTCATGTTAAATGCTATTTACCAAAATCCAATCACCTTAAACAGCAAAGTATTTCTATCATAGAAATAAAACTGAATGTCTGCTCTTATTAGTTTTTTTTGGCATTATTTTGATTGTTCAGTCATATTTAAGGTGAATTTTTATAGTATACTATTGGAAGAAACAAAACTACATTTTTTTTACAGGTGGTATTGCCATATGCCTAGGAAAACTGAGTCTAAATATCTAAAAATCCACTAGAACCAATAAGCAAATTTGTAAGTGGTTGTAACAAAAGAAAAAAAATAGGTTTTTTTTGCATGACCAAAATAAAAAAAAGAAAGAAACAGAAATAGGAAAATATATCCTACTCAAAGTAGTAATAACTATAAATTATATAAGAATAAATGAATTAAAGAAAGACCCAAGAACTCTGAAGGCAACTGAAAAAATTTGTAGGACATAAAACAAGACAAATCACACATAGGAGTGCTTCATATCACGAAAATGTAAATCTTTGTTAAGTGAAGTTGGCTCTTGCTATTTAAAGGCATGAAAAACTAGATTGAGATGAAATTTCAGATGAATCCCTTTCTGAACTCACACAATCCACATGTCCAAAATTCAATGGCCAAATGTATCTGGAATTCAATATAGTATATCTTACTATTCATATTTTTATGTATACTCTTTAACATCTGAATTTAGCAAAGGAGTAGATTTATAGAACAGGAAATAGCTACAAATTTAGGGTAATTCCAATCAGAATCACAATGAAGATGTTTTTGGAAATGGATAAAAAAATTAAGGTCACTGTATGAGAATAATAAAGAATATTTTGAAAAAGGGAAGAACTTGATTTATCAGGCATCAGACTTTAAAAAAAAATCTATTGAAATGAGGGTGGATGGACAGTTCAGTGGTAGAATGCCTACCGTTTGTGTGGGAGATCCAGGTTTGATTCCCAGAACATGCACACACACCCCAAGAAAACTACTGAAATGAAAGAGACTATAGTATTAGCATAAGAAATGAGAAATTCACCACAGAGCTCAGAAGTAAATCCCAGTGTTTTGATTTGCTAAAGCTACCAGAATGCAGTTATTGGAAGTGGAATTTCTTTTTAAAAAGGAATTTATTATGTTACAAGTTCACATAATAACCTTTTTTCTAAGGTTATATAAATGTCCAAACTAAGGCATCCAGGGAAGGATACCTTGACTCAAGAATGGCCAATGGTTCCAAAGCATCCCTGTCAGCTGGGAAGGCATATGGCTGTCATCTGCTGGTCCTTTGGTTCTTGGTTTCAAACATCATCCCTGGGGGTATTTTCTTTCTGAATCTCTAAATGTCTGGGTCTCTTGTTGGCTCTCTGTTGGCTCTGTCTCTTCCTCCATGTTTCATTTTTAAAAGAATTCCAGTAAACTAATCAAAACCCACCTGAAATGGGTAGAGGCACATTTCAATCTAATCAAAAGGTGCCACCAAGATCTGGGTGTGTCACATCTCCATGGAAACAATTCAAAGTTTCCACCCCATGATGTTGAATCAGGATTAAATGACACATGGCTGCCCCCATAAGATTGGATCAGGAATAAGGACATGGCTTTTCTGGGATATATAACAGGTTCAAATAGCATGCCCACTAAACCTGACACCCTACTAAAAAGTTAGTATTGTCATTCAAAGGAAATGAGTGGTTTGTAATAAATTGTGTTTGCATTATTGGGAGAAAAGAGTCAGATCCCTACTTTACACTAAGTAGAAAAGCTCCAAATGGAACTATAGATCTAAATGTGATTTTAAAAAAACAATAAATGGTATTAGAAAAAAACTTTGTGAACTATTTGCAAAACCTTGGAGTGGGAGACCTTAGAGAAAACAGAAGCCATAAAGACAGATAATCTCAAATTAAAATTTTAAAAGGGGGAAAAGAACCTATAAACACAATTGGAGAAATTAGACATGTGTGTTTTCCATGGCAAATATTTATTGAGCAACTATTTTGTTCAAGTTCTAGATAATGAAGATACAGTAGTACACAAGATATACTGGCCTCATGAGGCTTATGTTCTAATTGGTGGAGGCAGATGTATTACCATAAGTGAACTTCAATAACAAACAACCCCCAGATCCCAGGGGCTTAATGTGGTTGACATTTGATTCTTGCCCAAAGAATAGTCCAGACAGTGCTCTGAAGTTAGCCTTCCACCTGGGAAACTGAGGCCCAGGTCCTGTTCCATCTGTGCATCAATTCTGCTAAGGTCTCAACATCCATCCAGCAAAGGCAAGAGCAAGGGTGAAGGACTGCTGGAAGGTTTTTTTATAGGGGTTAGTCCTGGAAGTGCACCCATCCACCAGCACACAGCTTGCCTGTGAGAAAGGCAGGCTGGGAGACTGCTGATAGCTGGGTGCCCAAAAGAGAGGGAATGAGTTTTGGTGACACTACCCAGCATGACCAAAGGCTGTCATTCTGGTCATCCATTCCACTCTTTCCCCTGCACAGAAAAGTCACCCTTCCCTTGCAACAACCCCTAATACCACCAGTTCTGTATCCATGTCAGTCCAGGTTCTCGGTGATGTGTGTTCCTATCCCTGGGTCTCAATTTGGTTCCACAAATTATAAATTAGAAAGACAAGTAACATGTCTCCATCCCCATTGTTTTAATTTCCTTGGCTGCTCAAGCAAATATCATGAAATGGGTTGGATTAAACAAAGGGAATTTATTCACTCATGTTTTGATCTGGGAAAAAGTCCAAATCAAGGTGACATCAAGACAATGCTTCCTTCCTGAAGAAGCATTCTGTAGCTGGCTGCTGGCCATTCTTGGTCCTTAGCTTAACACAGGCACAGAATAGCCTCTCCTGGTCTCTCACTTCTCTTACAGTCTCCATTGATGTTCAACTTTTCCTGTGGCTTTCTCTCTGATTTTCATACTGCTTATAAAGACTCCAGAAATAGGATTAAGACCCATCCTGACTGAGACACACTACTCCTTAACTGAAGTAACCTCACCAAATGTCCTACTTACAATGGTGCACACCCACAAAAATGGAATAAGTTTAAAAGTGTGTTTTTCTGGAATACACCATAATTCAATGTTTAGTGGCAAACAAGGACAGAACAACTGCAACAAACACTCTCACAGACAAAGGAGGAACTGGAGAAACAATAATTCAGGTCACAATGGACCATGCAGGGCAGGCTTTCTGAAGGCCCCCTCCCTGGGGAGGGTCTTGTGAGCCTGCCATTCTTTTCTCTGGGAGAAAGTCTCTTGTTAAACATGATCTGGACCCCTGATTCTGCATGCTGGGAGAGTCCTATCCTGCCTCCTCTTCTCCAGGTCCCCCAGTTGAAGTCGCACTTGGAAGAGTGTCCAGTTTAGGGCCTGTTCAACTTTCACAACCTACTTTCGGCTGGTACAAGTTTGGGGATCCATAGGTTGTCTCAAGGTTTAAATTTTTAGAGTCAGATTTGTCATTAGAATTCTCTCAATCATGAAGGAGGCTGCTGATCTATTTTCTTAGAGCCAGTTTCATGTGCCAGTAAAAGAAACAACACTCCAGTTTCTTTCCTAGATATAATTCTGAAGACTTATTTCTTTATCTTCTTGATTATCCTCATCATCAGACTAATGAGGCATTAATAGCACTTTTTTTGTTAGAGAATGTTGGTTTACAGAAATGTCATGCATGAAAGAGATAAAATACAGAGTTCCCATACACCACCCTATAATTAACATCTTGCACAAGTGTGGTCCATTTGCTACAATTCATTAAACAATTAGTCTACTATGTCCAACAGGGTTCATTGTGTTGTACAGTCCCTGCTTTTTCCTTTAATTTTTATTGTAGTAACATATATATGACCTAAAATTTCTCCTTTTAGCCACATTCACATATATAATTCAGTGCTGTTACTTACATTGACAATGTTGTGGGACCATGACCAGCATTCATTACCAAAATTTTACAATCAACCCAAATAGAAATTCTGTACAATTTAAACATTAACTCCCCATTCCATACCGCCATCTGAGTCCATAGTATAATTGTAGATTCTACTGTATGAATTTGCTTATTATAATTAGTTCATAACAGTGAGATTATAAAATATTTTTCCTTTTGTGTCTGGCCTATTACACTCAATATGATGTCTTCAATGTTCATCCATGATTTTGCATGAAGCAGAACTTCATTCTTTTTATATGCTATATGGCAGGGTCACATTTCATTATTTTTCCATGTGAATATCCCCTTGTTGAAGTACCATTTGTTGAATTTTTGTTTGTTGTTTGTTTTTTGGGAAGTGCATGGACCAGGAATGGGACCTGAATCTCCCACATGGCAGAATTTCATTCCTTTTTAACACTGAATAACATATACATGTTATTTGTACATATATACCATATTTTGTTGACCCCTCATTGGTTGACGAACACTTGGGTTGCTTCCTTCTCGTGACAATTGTGAAAAATGCTGCTATGAACATCAGGGTGCAAATACCTGTTCAGGTCCATGCTTTCAATTCTTCTGAGTATATACCTAGTAGTGGCATTTTTGGGTCATATAATAATTCTATACTTAGCTTTCTGAGGACAAATTGTCTTCCAAGGTAGCTGCACCATTCTACATTCCCACCAGTAATAAGTGTGTTCCTATTTCTCCACATACTCCCCAACACTTGTAATTTATTTTAAAATAGTAGCCATTCTAGTGGATGTAAAATGATGTCTAGTTGTGGTTTTGATTTGCATTTCCCTAATCACTAATAATTTTGAGAATCTTTTCATGGGCCTGTTTTTATATCCTATTTGGAGAAGTTTCTGTTCAAGTCTTTTGTCCACTATTTACTGTTGAATTATACAATTTCTTTATATACTCTGGGTATCGAACTCTTATCAGATATTTGGTTTCCAAATATTTTCTACCATTGAGTAGGTTGTCTTTTCACTTTATGATAAAATCTTATGCTGTGCAAAAGCTTTAAATTTTGATGAGGTCCCATTTAATTATTTTTTCTTTTGTAGCTGGTGTTTTGAGTATAAAGTCTAAGACATCATTGCCTAACACAAGAGCCTAAAGATACTTTTCTAAATTTTCTTCTGGTAGTTTGTAGTCCTGGTTTTAATATTTAGGTCTTTGATCCACTTTGAGTTACTTTTGGATAGGTTGTGAGATAAGGGACCCTTTACTTTCCTTTGCATATGGATATCCAAGTACTCCCAGCAAAAACCAAAAACAAAAATCATCAAGTAGCACCAGCCATAGCCTGGTCCCTTTTAGGAGCCTTCCATTATGACCACAGAGGCAGAACAGGTGGAATAAGCAAGAGCCCTCCATCTAGAGGAGGAATTAAAACTAGAAAGAGATATACACCTTGCCAAGGCAGAAATGAAGGACTCTCTGACTGATCACCTGTGCCATGTGGATGGCCAGTTAGAGACGCTGGCATGCAGATATGCCTGAGGCAGAGACCATAAATTGCCTTGGGCTTAAGCCTGGAGAATTTTAGCTACTTCAGGATGGAATCCCAAAGCATGGGACCCCATAGACTCCTCAGAAGAGGAAGGGCGAGAGGAATGGTGGGCCAAAGAGTCCTAAAATAGAACAGAGCCCTGTTCTAGTTTGCTAGTTGCTAGTTCTCTTCAGGCTTCTTGTTTCATGAAGCTCCTCCAGGAGAATTTTCCTTCTTCATCTCCCAAAAGTCTCTGGCTGCATGGGCCCTCATGAATCTTATGGCTCTGAAGCTTTCTCCAAAATGTTTCCTCTTTTAAAGGATTCCAGTAAAGTAATGGACACTCCACCCTGGAATAGGCGGAGTCACATCTCCCTCCACTTAAAGGTTAATACCGACAATTGGTGCGTCACATCTCTGTGGAGATAATCTAATCAAGTTTCCAACCTACAGTACTGAATAGGGATTGAAAGAAATGGCTACCTCCACAAGATGGATCAGGACTAAAACGTGGCTTTTCTAGAGTACATAATCCTTTCAAACCAGCACAAGCCCCAACAGTTGTGCCCCATAATACAACAGAAATGGAAGACATCACAAGATCAAACCCCTGGGGTCCAGCAACTCCAACCTCCTAAACAGAAATTACATGTTACTGTGAGAGATTACATGACTACCAAATTGGATGGTTTAGGGCAGCAGTATAAACAAAATCTAGGGAGTCCCTACCCAATTGTCTTCTGAGGTTATGGGGCATTGGAGCAGAGAGGGTAGTGCTTTCTGGAGTGGAGATGAGTAAATTGATTTCTATAAGCACCCACCCTTTGCTATGACAATGCTTGTATGCTACCTCAGCTGATGAAAAGTACTCTTCTTTATTGATATGATTGATTGATGGATATAAGGCTGCATGGCCTAACAAAGGAGGAATACCACACAGTATCCCCTATTGGCAAGATATGGAGAAGCTACAAGATGTTTCAAGGAGCCTGGGAGTGAAACACACCATTTAACCTTTTATAGGTCCTGACACTGAAGTTTTACTGCAGGAATCAAAGACGTGGTATTGCATACAAATTAAAGGTCCAGCAGCTTTTCAATCTAAAAGGGGGAGTAATAGTACTTTGATATTGCATATGCCTCAGGCCATACAAACAGAGGAAAGTGATGCCCTTTGGCCTTAGTGCTGCCCTGTGCAGTGGTTGGGAATCTTACGCCCATGAAGAGTTGGAGTCACCCCAAATATTGTAATCTGACAAAATTTTTATCACCAACCCAGGGCCTCCTATTCCCACCTGAACCTTATGTATAACTATGTACACCCTCTTTATGCCTAGATGTCACAGTGGAGAACTGTCAAGATTTTCCAGGGGAGAATATCTGGTATTCAAAACCTCTCCATAATGTTCCTCTGCCTGGTACCTTGTTGTCAACCAATGGAACTCTAACATGTATATTGTTAGATCAACAGGAACTACTGCTTCTTGTTCCTTGTATACATCTTTCTTTTTGTCCATATTGCCCACCTTCTTAGCAGATACCTTCTTACAATAGGTTTCAGTAGTAACTTATGACCACAATCAAATTGATTTGCCAACTTCAGGTGCTACCAGCTTTCCTTGGACTGTGACTCCTGTGAATTGGACTGCATGGAATATCCTGCTGGTATGGCAGAATTCAATGCATCAGAAAATCTGTAAAAGAATCTTTTCATCATACAAAAAAAAGAAAGAAAGAATCTTCTCATTTACAGGATGTTATACATGGGGACAGTCCTTTGTCCCTGCTACTTTATATAAATCTTTAGCACATACTCCTAGTAATTGGGAAATGGTTTAATTTCTTTTCTTGGCCATGGCAGCATTTCTTTGTGGGATTGTTATCTCTGTATGGGGACTCCTAGTGTTCTTCGGCCTACTGTTGTGGAATGTGGTTGCAATGTATGTCTGATGGTCAGCCTAGTCTGCTGTGTTTGGGTGGAATGTAGAGATCCAGAGACGAGTCCCCCTCCTCCATGTTAAGAATAGGTTATTGCACATAGCCATGTACAATGACTGAGACAGAAATTAAAGGCTATCAGATCTCCTCAGGGGTGGTGGTTGTGGAAGAATATATGGATGGTATCATAAACAAAGCATCGAACTCCCCTCCCTTGATCACTGTTGATAACAAACCTCCAAACACTTGTGTCACAAACCTACTGAAACTCTGTTCTCACATCCTTGTCCTAAACCCTTATAAGACCTTGTACCCCCCTCACCCCTTCTGCAGAGTATTAACTTCCATTTTTGAATGAATGCCACTAGGAAAGTTCTTCTCCTGTTTGAAGCCCCAGTAAAATCTATGCTTAACTCTCTGCCTAGAGTGTACTCTGGTCTTAGAGCTGTGTCAACCCAAGCTGTTTGAGACCTGGGTTGGAACAATTAGTTGACTCTGAAGGAAAATTTTTTTCCAGGAGATGTCTTATGTTGCCTTGTTGATGAAGTCAACAATCCCTTCATCAAATTTTTGATGCAGAGCTGAGTTACTTTGTTTAACTGAGAAGTCTTTCTGGGTCTTCAACATGCAAGACCTTCTTTGAGTCTTATCTGTTACCACTGGAATTCTAAAAGCCACTTATTATTCCAGTCACTGGGACTCTTGATCTCTATGTTGTATCCATTTCTTTCTAGAAGAAATGCTTGAAAATCAGCTAGTACCAGATAATACCAATTCCTTTCTTGTCCTCAGGAGGCAGGTACTAGGTCAAAACATCCTACTGCTCTGCCCTCCAACTTTGCTGGGCTCAGGTCTGCCTGTGAGTCAGGGCAAGGGCTAACTTTTCCAGTATCACACCCAACTATTTCTCCAGGGTCCAGCCTCCCTATCTCTGGACCACCTGCCACTGGATCCATGAGGCAGTGCTCTATTTTGAGTGTATGACACTAATGGCCCATTCTAATAACAAATAAATCAAATAAATAAATCCAGTGCTAACACTCTGTGAATAAATACAAGGCAGGTTAAGACAACAGGGAGTAAATGGGGAATAAGGGACTCTTAAAATTATTTTTAGCTGTGGTAAAATATACATAACATAAAAATCATTTTAAGCAGACAATTCTTGGCATTAGGTATACTGACATTAAGTACATTGCCTATTTCCAGATTATTTTCAATAATTACTCTGGTGATTCTTGAAGTCAAGAATTATTTTGGTGATGTAGCCAGAGTGATTCACTCACTCTTTCTCTATGACACACATACTTATACACAGAGGACTGAACAACAATACTTATTTTTCAAACATCCACAGAACATTAACATTTAACATTAATAAAATATCAATAATTAAAAAAAGAAACCCTATAGCCACATTCCCTGACCCAAATGTCGTAAAACCAAAATTTAACCACAAAAAATATTGTGGAGGGCAGGCCACAGTGGCTCAGTGGCAGAGTTCTCGCCTGCCATGCCGGAGACCCAGATTTAATTCCCAGTGCCTGTCCATGCAATCAATCAATAAATAAATAAATAAATAGTGGAGACACAATCTAACCACTCAGCAGTTAAATAATATTCTCCCAAAGAATTCTTGAGTTAAAATGAAATACAAAGGTTAGAGATTACTCAGATTTGTTAAAGAGAAGCAACACCCGAAATGACTTAGAACAGCAGTGCCCAGAAAGAACTGATGGTCCCAAATATTTTAATTAGGAAACAAGAAAACAAATGAACAGAGTAAACATGGAACTCAAGAAGCCAGAGAAAGCCTAAAGGGACCCCTTCCCATTCCAAGACTGAGTGCTATGAAAAAGGCTTGGATTTATAGAGTTAAGTAAGTATAAGAAATTGGGACTGCCCATTGTAAATTTAAACTGAGTTTAATGTGACTTTTAATTGGTACATGTTTGGAGGAGAATAAAGCAAATTCTATTTAAAATCTAAATGTTTAAATCATTTGCCCTGACTTTTCCACTGCTAGGAATGTATGCTACTGAAATATTTCTATAAATATGCAGATATTGGTAAGAAATCTTCACTGTAAGACTCTTTGCAATAGTGAAAAATCAAAAAAAATCCAAGGTTCATCAATGAAAAAACAATGAAATGCTATGCAGTCATTTTAAAACAGTGTGGATGTGTCCAAAATATATGTTGATTGAGAAAACATCATTTTGTAAAAAGATAAATTATAATAACACATACAGAATAGGTACCAAACTAGATGTTATCATCTTTGGGAAACAGGATTTGGGGAACTTCACATTTCATGTTGTGATTTTCCGTAAAAATTCTGTTGGAATTTTGCATAACTTCATGTTATAATTATAATCAGAAAAAAAGCAATTATGATAATTTAAAATGTCAGGCCAATTACACATTTTGGAAGCTAACCTCCAAGAGAACAATTATTTGTGACTAAGTTTACATCAAGCAAAAGGTTACTGATTAATTTTATAGATAGGACAAAATGCATTATTTTAAAGCGATTGCAGCAGTAATCCATTTAAAACTTACTTTTTAAGCGATCTTCTTAATGATATGTATATCCCTTATTTAATAAAGCAGGTTCTGTCACCCTGAAAAAGGAGTTTACATTGTACTGAAGAATCTACTTAGCCTCTCTTTCATTTTCAGGAATATAGCACAATCCAGCAAACTAATAATAAAGCCAATCTATGGCTAAAATAGAAAGTTTTAGAAACGAAAAGGAGATACTACTGTGATTAATATTCAGATACTACAGATTCCAAATTACATGTTTGAAAGTAAACTGTGTGACAAGGAACTCTACAAATCAAGCATTCTTCCTTTTGACCTATATAACAAAAGCAAATATCATTATATTACACTGATTAGTGCTTTCAAATGCTTATAAATACAGACTTTAAATTTCAATGGGTATTCAACAAATATACAGGATTATGGCACTTGAATTTTTTCATGTTCAGACAGCGGATGAGACTCTGGATATGGTCATGGTTAAAGAGATATCTATAAATCCATAATTTTTTTCTGTTTTGAAAATAAGCCCCCAAATCATGACCATAAGGATATTTTATTAAGCCCAAATCCATCCCAGATATTTTGGAGGGACAATTAGATTTTTTTTCAATGGGCAGGCTCCAGGAATTGAACCCAGGTCTCCGGCATGGCAGACGAGAATTCTGCCACTGAGCCACCACCGCATCACCTCAAAATTAGATTTATAGTGATATTTTAAATAAACATTTTTAATTATTCAAAATGAAAACTGCTTCTCAACACCCAGCCAACAGATAGAGCAAGTTTGTTCTGCCCCTTTCTGTCTCACTCTACAACACTGCAAGAAGCATCTGAACATCCAGAAAAGACTAATCATTCATTCATTTAATAGGTTATTGAGATCCTGCCACATACAAGGCTATGCCAGCATCAAAGAATGTAAAGGGTACTGGGCACTCCCTCCTGGCATCCAGCTAACACCTGCCTCCAATCTCCAGGACCTTTCTCCCAGATCCAGAGTGATTTCTAGCTCCTACCTCACACTTTATTCTCCATGAGATTCTAAGCATCCTGGAAAACCTCAGCCATATGGCCAGCCCCGTAACACCAGCCTTGCAATACCTCATTTTCTCTCACACAGGAATGGCACCTGCCCTCCACTTCACACCTTCCCCCATGGCCACACCCTAGACAGAACTCTATTATCCTAACACTCAGAAATCCTACTCTTCTACCTTTCATTCTCTATTCCAGCTATACTATTCTTTCTTTGAGAGAAGCAAAACTTTTTCTCTGGGTCTTGCCAGTTTTCTCATGTCTTCCAAGCTTCACTTCTTCACCACCCAGCTTGGATCCCAGGGCCAATCATATGGGCACCATAGTTTCTTTGCTCCTTATTCTTCCACAAAACATATCCAGTGATGTCAATCCTAGACAAGTCTGCTCTTCCTTCCTTATTTTGGCCCAAATGCAAGTAAGAATGGGAAAGATCAATTAACTGAAAGGTGGATTTACAGATTTAGAGATTCCAATATTGCTGAGTTCCCAATGAAGTGCTTTGGGCAATCCTTCCACATTTTCTTTGGGGTTTCTCTCTTTTTTATTATTCCTCATGGTGGGTGTTCAAACAAGCTCCTTCATATTATATCTACAGAGACAAAAGAAGCCCCCAGTCATGATCTATCTCAATTTCCCTGCTCCTTTACCTGACACAGAACAACAGAATCCTCTGCCCCCTTCTTACCTGTCTTGGGAAGGTGCCTTCTCCAGCCCCAGCTTTATTCCTTCACGTGTGTGTTCAGACTCATTTTGTATCTAGAGCACCTTGAACACAGAATGTGTTTAAAATGGTGTCCTTTTTGTGGAATGAGTGGATGCTAACATCTTTTCCTCTCTTCGTATATAGATGTTCAAGTTTACCCCATCCTAGCAACATCTGTCTTAACAGCATGTCCCTGCCCCTATATTTCTTTCTATTGCTGATTCTGCGGAAAGGACGGTCTGAAGCAGGGAAATTACTCCTATGCACAGTCACAATCTGTAGCAATGGAGTGAATGATGAACAGAGTTGACACATAAAAACCTATCATTTCTGTTGGGGGAGGAGGAATTAAGATTATGACAGAAAGGATATTGTTTAATAAGTAAAAGAGTTGAAAACATATAATTAGCACTTAAAATAAATTTTTAAAACACTTTCAATGAAAGGATTTCAAAGACCCGAATAAGCAATCAGCAATAGTGCCCAAACAGCCAAATGTGAAAAAGATCAAAGCCACTAATAAAAGAGATGCAAAAAGGGGATGAAAAGAAGCATTCATATATTGATGCTAGGAATGGGAAGCAGCACCCTCTTTCTGGAGGGTGATTTGGTAATATGTATCACATTTAATGTGCACACGCTCCCTCTAGCAAGTCTACATCTAAGAACATATGAGAAGGAGAATATCAAGTAAGTGAACAAGTATTCCATGCAGGGCTGATCACCTAAGAGGTATTTTAATAGCAAAATATTATAAAATATATTCATTTTAATTGGAAATCAGTCAAATTAAGTATAGCATTGTAACTAAAAGCTGTATTACTCAAATTTTAAAATGATGAGATGGGTTTATTTTTTAAAGCTTTCCATTTTGGAGGCACAGACATATTTTAATATGGAAAGAAAACCATGCCTATTAAGAACTATAGTCAATTACCAAATGCTATTTGTGCTATATCATTTTGGTTTCAAACTTCTCAATCTATGGGGAAAACGTGTTAAAGGAAATCTGTTGATGTTAAATGAGGGCTTGTTTCTGAGAAGTGGAGTCCTAGGTAGCCCCCACCAGTACCTCACAGAGAGTCCCTGTCATAGTCAGGTTCATGTGACAACTTGGCCAAGTTGCGGCACCTGTTTGTCTTGTTGGGCAAGTGCTGGCCTGTCTGTTGCAATGAGGACATTTCATAGAATTAGATCATGATCATGTCAACTGCATACACAGCTGATTCCATTTGTAATCAGCCAAAGGGGAGTGTCTTCTGCAATGAGTGATGCTTAATCTAATCACAGGAAGCCTTTTAAGGAGGATTCAGAAGAGACAGGCTCCTCCTGTTTCGGCTGGCGAGCCTCTCCTGTGGAGTTCGTCCAGACCCTCCACCAGAATCGTCGACTTTACAGCCTGCCCTGCAGATTTTAGACTCTGCGTTCCTGCGGTCATGTGAGACACTTTTATAAATGCTATATATGCAAGTGTTCCCTGTTGATTCTGTTTCTCCAGAGAACCTTAACTAATACAGTCGTCATCCTCCTCACCAGTGTTGTGTCCTCTCGTTCAGTGTGCTCCCAACAGTCATAGTACCTAGAATCTACTCCCTTGCCTCAAATCCCTAATCAACTACCTGCCAACATTGGGAGATGCAACTAGCTTCCTCTAAGAACCATCACACCTGAATCTTCTCTTCCTCCATCCCAACGCTCTTCACTTGCCCTTATCCCCTCTCTTCCAAGAAGATTACCTAAGGACACCATGACCTCCACATCCCTAAACCTAGTGAATACTCTCCAACACTTTTGAGACTTTGACTTCACTGAGACATCTAGTTCACCAACAACTCCACTTCCCATTTTGCCCAATAACTTCCTCCTATCTTCACTTTGCTTCTTTGAAAGAAAAAGTTCTACTCAGTTTTGTCCACCTGCAGCCATGACCTCCCTCCAATATTTTCAATTATTTTCTACCTGCTAATGGCTGCCCCAACATATTCCTGGATGGCTTCATGTTCAGACCCAAATATGCAATGTCTTCCTCTGTCATTCTTCAACTGGATGGCTCCTAGAGGCACCTCAAGCAGTGCCCAAAGGTGAGCTCATCAGCCTCACATTCAATCCTGCTATCCTGTGGCCATTGAAGATCACAATATTTACCCTGTTCAGTTCTGCTAGTAAGAAAGCGAGCTATCCTCCTTGACTCAGATCTACCGAACCTACCTAAATTCTCCCAATTTCATCACCTTTCTCTATTCTCACTGCCACATCGTCCAGCTTTCCATCACCTCCCATTTGCATTTCTGCACAGCCTTTCCTGCCATTTGTATTTCCTTCCAAACTGTTCTTCACCTGGCAGCCAAAGAGATTTTTTTAAATAATGCACATCTAAGATTCAGCAATTCCATTCCTAGGTTTATACCCAACATAAATGTGTCCCTGTTCTTACCCAAAGATGTAAACAAAAATGCCCTCAGCAGCACAAACTGGAAACAACCCAAAGGCCCATGAACAAAATTGATAAGTTATTTTCATGCAATGGAATGTTATACAACAGTGAAAGCTAAGCAGGTATAACTGCATATAAATATATGGATAATGTACAATATGACTCTTTGCATAACAACCCAGATAAAGAGTCATATTGTATTATTCCATTTATGTAATATTCAACACAGTCTAAATCAATCTACATTGTTGGAAGTCAAGGCAGTGGTTATTCCTTGGGGAGGGTACTGATGGGAAGAAGGCAGAAGGGGCTTCTGAGGGAGTGAAGTACTCTTTCTTAATCAGGGTTGTGGTTGACAGATAAGTTCACTTCATAAAAACTCATTGTATTTTGCACTCATGATTTACTTCTAAAAAGATAAATGGTTTTCCATTGCCCACAGGAATAGGGCCCCTATCCTGGATGGTCACAATCCTGCTTGTCCTCCCATCACCCCTATTGAAGGCCTCCACCACACCACCATTATACGAGCATTCCCCAACAACCACCCAGAGGGCCACCTCTGCCACTTGACCACCACCACCCTCAACTCTACTCCCATAAAGACCCCCCGAGGGTGGGTCTGGTGGCTTGACCTGCTACAAGGCCCTCACACACCTGACATTTGCCCAGGTAGTTGTCGTAGTACATGTGAAGCACTAGGTACACCGAAAGCAGCAATAACAGAACACCCAGGTGCCATTCCCAGCCTGGTGTTATAATTCAGGAAACCAGGAACAGGACAAAATGGCGAGCAACCCCGTGCCTGCTCATACAGCACCTCACTCCACTCCATGCCAGTGCGCCAGCTTGCAATGACAGTGCCTGCCAAACCCCACATGTTGGAATGTGCCAGTTCAGAAGGGAGGAAGGCATGACTTTGGTTATCCTCCAAAGGAGATGTTTTGGCTAGAAGTAATGGGTTAAGGAACATGCAGAAGAGGACTTGGCATATGTCATCTCATCATTATAGTCCCCAGTGATTCTCCCATGAACAGTATGTGGGAATGCAGGCCACAGGTCTGGCATCCACTGCAAGATGGCGATGGGTTGGGCATGCTGGGATGGTGAGTGAGGGCTGAGCTGGTGGCTGAGGAGGCCTCATTCTCTGCCCTCATAAGAAGGTGAGGTTTCATGGACCATGGTGGACAGATGGGCTGGGGGTAAGGGTGACAGGGTGGGTGAGGGTGGGGGCTAGGAATACTGGGTGGACCAGGGTCAGGAGATGGAGAATGGGGTGTGGGGACAAAGAGGGGCCAAGATAGGAGGATCTGGGTGCTGGCTGGACCACCCAGTGGATGTGGACCAGGGTAGGACAACGGCAGCCACTTGCCTCTAATATGTGTGAAGAAGCTCGACCAGGAAGGGATTATTTTCCTTTTAACAAATGATGATTCCACTGGAATGGCCACAGGGGGAAGGAAGATAGAGGAAGGGACTCTCTGTACTATCAGTGCAACTTCCTGGGGTTGTAACGTTTTCAAAATTAAAAGTTAAAAAATTTAATGGAACTTGTTATGAAGCACTCTTTGCTTGATGTGACCCACCCCACCACACAACAATTAGGAAGAGTGGAATTTCCACCTAGATGCGACGTGGATCAGACAGTCCTAAAGCCCCAGGAGGGGACTCACTGTGAACAAAACCTTGTTCAGGAAAGCTTCTGGCCATTAAATTATGTTGGAGAGAAGCTGCCCAGGGAAACAGTGGGAAAAGGCAGAGATTCAGGGTGACTGTTCTGAACAAAGAACTGTAGATAAAAGAGGTTTACATACTCTGTGCAGTCCTGTAGCCACGAGTGCATGTGGCCACTGAGCCCTTGAAATGTGACTCGTCCCTACTGAGAAGAGTCAAGAGTGTAAAACGCATATAAGGTTTCCAAGAGCTAATATGAAAAAAAGAATGTGACTATGCCAAAACTTCTCTATGTTAAAATGTTAAATGGTAAAATTTTTGATATATTAGGTTAAATATAAGTCACTAGGATTGATTTTACTTTTTTTGTTTTGTTTTCTTTACCTTCTTCATGCAGTTACCAGGAAATCTAAAATTATATATGTAGCACAAGTTTTATCTAAAATAATTAGGTGGTGTGCTTATTCTGTCAAATTCAGAAACTACACTGTTAAAGTAACATTTCGTAAATGTTCCAATACTGGTCAATTAGAAATTAATTTTAATCATTGGTGTCTTTGAGATCACATAAAAGTAATACATATTTATGCTTGTGTTTGACCTCTTAACTCAAGTATGAAAATTAGCAAGTAATTCTTTACTTTTATGAATAAGTTTTAAACAAGCTTTTTAGCTATAAAAAAGTCTTTAAGGTGTTTCATTTGGAAAAGCCCAACGGAGATAAGGATTAATGTTTGTGCAAAAGCCCAGCATAAAACATTGCCATTGGTATTTTCACTGGTCGTTCGAAAGCTTTCTTCCCGGTCCTATAAAGAAGAGAAATAGGCAGGCTTAGTTTCTTGAAGTACTTTGTGTATTTATTTATTTATTTATTTATTTTTGCCACAGTGCTTTATTTAGCTAAGTAGCAGAGAGGAAGAATCAACCTTATAAAACATATTTTTCCATTTTGGTGCAAAATATCTACTATGATGTAATTATACACTTCATTTTGCCACCATCAGGCAAAGCAAACATTTGTATGGCCCATTGCCCCACAATGATGAGTTTTGACCTTGGGAGTCATTCATCTGCTCTCTGTTGGGCACTGGGCATGCCTTATTGAATGATCACACCTGTCTTCATTTTATTTTCCAGTGAGGAAATGGGGACTTAGAGATGACACAAAGGTGAGTGAGTGGTGGGCTGCACATGACCCCATGTCTGCCCAGACTCCACTAAGGGCAGTGATTCATAAAGTATTGATTAAGAAAGTAGGGTATACTTGAGGAGTCTGCACAACCTAGGGGTTGGTGTTTGCATTGCTAGGAGGGTGTGTTCAGAAGCATTTATTTGTCTGTTCTGTAATTAACATTTACCAGACTCATACTCACACTTTGCCTGGCCCTGGGGACAAAAAGACTAGTGAGTCCCAGGCCCATTTCCACAAAGAGTTCTCAGTACAGCAGACAGAGGGACAGACTTTTGTCTCCACCACCTGTGTGTCTGCACAGTTCTGGCTCAGAGGGAAACACAAGGAGCAGGCAGTTGACTCTTTCCATGCACCAGAGGCTTTGTCTCAGGAAATGCGTTCACCTGACATGAAGAGGAATGAAGAGGTAAATAAGCTGAACAGGCAAACTGACCCTTTGATAGTTTTGTTCTTTGACTATTTGCTGCATTTGCTCAATTAGATGTTCCAGCTTGATGCTAACTTCATTAACTTTGTCCTTTGCCTGTGCCATGGCTGCGTCAAGGTCATGCTCTCCAACTCGGATATCTAAGTGGACCCTCTGTACAGACAGTAAAAGGAAGAAAGTCACGTTTTCAAAACAACTCTGCTTTTTTTCCCCTTACTTTCTCACTCCTTACTTCCCATTGCCCTCCTCTTTCTGTTCCCTTTTCCCTGCCTTTAGTAAACAGGGCTTTGGACCCCTGGGGTACACTTCTGCTCTGTCACCTTTTTTCCCTGCCACTCTATTCCCTATTCTGCTCAGTAGTTTTTCTTTGTAAAGATAATGCATTAAGTGGTAACTTGGACATCAAATTTGCTATTAGACAAATGCCTTTGGCACAGCAAAATTTTGATTATTGCTCGCAGGACTTTTTTTTTTTTTTTTTTTTTTGCATGGGCAGGCACCGGGAATTGAACCTGGGTCTCGGGCATTGCAGGCGAGAACTCTGCCACTGACCCACCGTGGCCCACCCAACATTTTTTATTTATATGTAACAAAGTGACTCATGTTAAAATAAAACTCTCTTAGTCTGTTGTCAACATTTAGAAAATAGCCCATCAGCACCACTGTGTATGCATTTTATTTATTAGAATTCTTTACTAATTCATCCTTTAGTCTTTACTTGTTTTCAAGCCTGACAAATCACAGTTCTTTTACCCTTCCCTCATAGTTTTTATTTTCAAACCTTTTAATCAACTTCCTGGCTCTCCTTTGAACCCCTCCGAAGCTCTCCCACTCCCTCTTTCATTGCTGCACCCAGATCTGGACACAAGACTTCCATAAATTTTGGCTAGTCCCTGTGTAATGGTTCTGCAAGCTTGGATAGTGCTGATGCTCATTCCTTTGACAAGGACATGGGAGACCCACACTCACCAGCTCACTCCCTCCAAATGACAGGAGCTTTGTTGAATTAGATTCCAAGCAGATGATGTGCTCACCAGGTGAATGGGAAGTAAAATAGAACGTTCCTTGTGGGCCATATAACTTTGACAGCAATACCTGCAATTGGGCAATTTTTATAGTTCAAGTTTATTAGTCTCTGCTTCTCATTTTTAAATATAAATTTCCTCTATAACAACTAGTAAAAATTGTGCAGTTCCTAAAGAAAAAGTCTAATGGTCAAAACACTTAGGAGGCAATATTCAGACTTCTTTGTAATCAGAGAAGTACAAATAGCAGTAAGACATCCCTTGTTCTTTATCAGATTTGGAGAGATTAAAATGCACCCTGAGGGAATATGCAGAAATAAGCACTGTCCAAATACTGTTGGTAGAAGCATGTAAGTTGGAAGAGCCATTTTGGAGAACAGTATGGCCAAATGTATTAAAAATTAAAATGCACATAAGCATTGACCCAGCAGTTCTACCTGTAGAAATTTATCCTTGGAAATGCACAAGTAGACAAGGTTCTATGTAAAACATTCAGTGTGATGTCATTTGTAATAGCAAAATTGGAATTTTGAAATAACTCCAATGCCTTTTGGTAGGAAATTAATTAAACACATTTACACAAAGTATTATTAGATCTATATTTACCATTAAGGAAAGATGTCCCTTTCCTTTTGTAAAGCAGTCTGCATAGTATCCTTTTTTTGAAAAACATAGTGTTTGAAACAGGACATGTGCAAATATATACACATGCACATACACATTTAGAAAAATATCTCAAAGTATATACCCAAGTTCTTCTTAGTGGCTATATTTGATAGGGAACTTTGGTTTTCTGCTTAGTATATTTCTATGTTGTTTTGAATTTTTATTATGCATGGTCAGAAAATACAAAGATTCTACTGTTTTAAAAAAGGTCTTTCAATATTGATTTGGAGAAAGCAGAAGAATCTTGTTATGTTCTCAATTCCCCTTTACATGCTGCCTTTATTTAGTGCTGTACATATTAAGAATTATAAATGCTGGTTAATGAGTGCTTGTGTCCCATAAGTAACACATTTAAACTTTGTAGGGATGCAGGGCAATTCATATTTAGCAAATGAAAGATTTCATTTAAAAAAAAACACAAAAAATATTGACCTCATCATTGTAAGTTGTAACAGTCACAAACATTCCCAAACCTGGAGCAGATTCAAGGAAATCATGTCTTCCTATGTCCCACTGCTGTACCTTGAAAGTCCCTGTTTCAAAACATAAAAGATATTTCTCATACAATAAATGTAAGACAAGGGAATTAGATGGTTCCTCCTACTTAAAAAGATGTGTCTTTTCAGTTTCTCCAAATCACAACAAACTGTAGCAGTGTGACTAGCTCCCATCCTGTGCTTGGATCATGGAGCAGAGTTGGATGACCCTGGAATATAGAGAAGGCCTTGAGTTCTTGGACCAGTTCTCACTTGTTGACCAGGTGACTTGGCAAATCACTCCACCGGTCTAAGCCTCAATTTCCTATTCAGAGGAACAACATACATCCTGCTTAAGTCTCAGAGTAGTGAGGGTTGTTGAAGATGGGCTGAGGAAAGCTTTCCACCTGTAATGGGCACTCCACGGACTCCCCATGGGCCAACACTGAGGCCTTTTCTCACTGACCCAGTCATCCTGCTGCCTTCCCATAATTATCCACTATAATTTTGGTAGCATCCCTTCATAAAGCAAAGGGGATCCTGTCCCTTCTTTTCTTTCCTCCAAAGGCTCCTGCTGACCCTGGATCACTGAAAAAGACTCCTCTGCTTTCTGCCCTTGGATTCTGATCGCCAGTCTGGGGCTTAGCTCTCCCCATGTGCCCTTGAAAGCTGCAGTGGGAAGGACAAGGCAGCTGACACTGTGCCTGTATTCCCTGCCCATGACTCTGCTGAGCACCCAACATGCCTTACGTCATTTCATCTAGAGATGGTGTTGGAAGAGAGTGTTTTAATTCACCCATCACCCAGTCATTGACAAGTATAAATGAGCACCTTCATGGAGCAGGCTCTTTTCTGAGAGCTGGGTGATACAGCTGTGAACAAAGCAGACCATATCCTTGCCCCATGGAGCTTTCATACAGGCAAGACGCAGACAAGTAAATCACTAACATAATGCTGCGGTGCTAAAAATGCCCACCACAGCACTTGCTTGTCATAGACTTTTGAGTTTATTGTGGTGATCACTTTAACTGGACGTTTAATTTATTTGCCTTTAAAATGGTTGCAAATTTTTGCATGCATGCTTTTTTTTTTCTTTCAACTTACTCCAAGGTGAACCGTGACTCTTTAGTAGTGCTAGGACAAAATTGTACACTAACACCAGCCCGGATCTTATTCTTTTCCATTTTGTTTGAAGTGTAGGCCAAATAGTATCACTCTATTGTGAAGTTAACATTGTCGGGGTGAATCTTCTACACAAATCATTTCATTTTTCTTTCAGTGCTTAGTATGAAAGATGGTAATATGCTGTAGTGATACATTTCTGGCTTAATATAAACGAAGGCCTTTTTCAATTGTGCATGAATGCTGATGACTAAGTTTTGACAATTCTTTAAATATGTAATGTTAAGTTTAGATTTATAAAAAGTAAATCTGGTAAACTGGGTCTTTGTCATTTTCTTAGATAAAAATAAAATAAATGCTGATATGTTTGCTGCAAAAAAAAGAAAGTAAGATTGACGGCTCATGCTTGGGACTTTGTAATGCAAAGTGGAGAAGTCATGGAAGGCTTCTCTGCCATTTAAAAAGGCCTCCTTAAGAAAGAGGGAGATGGGCATCGTGTGTGTGTGTGTACTTGCATATGTGTGTGAACGTACATATTTCTGCATGTGTATACGTATTATGTGATATCTGTATATGTATGAATTTGTGCATGTATGAATGTATATGTGCATGTGAGTGTGTGTATGAATGTATATCTCTATCTGTACATGTGTATAAATGTCTGTATTGTGTATATATATGTGAACATTTGTGAGAAAGTATGTATTTGTGTGTATATGCACATATATAAATATAGACGAAAATGTGTATATATGTGTGAGTGATTGTGTGTGTGTGTGCATGAAGTTTGTTTTAGTTTCCTACACTGTTTAAGCAAATTCATGAAGTGGGTTGGGTTACACAATGGGAATTTATTCACTCAAATTTCAAGGCTGGGTAAAAGTCTAAATCAAGATGTCATCTAGGCAATGCTTTCTTCCTGGAGACTGTGGTATTCTGGGGCTGGCTGCTATTCTTGGCTGCTATTCTGTGGCTATTCTTGGTCTTGAGTTTGGCACATGGCAAGGCATATGGCAGCCTCTCCTCATCTTTCCATTCTCTTCTAGGTTTTGTTGAGGTTTGGCTTCTTGCTTCCTGTAGTTTTATCTATCTATCTATCTATCTATCTATCTATCTATCTATCTATCTATCTATCTATCTTCTATCTATCTATCTAGTATCTGAATTTCATTCTGCTTATAATGGACTCCAGTAATCCATACCGATTGAGGTGGGCCAACCCTTAATTTTGGAGGCCTCCTTAAAATGTCATCTGTAAAATCCACGGGACTGGATTAGATTTAAGAACGTTTTTCTGAGGTACATACAACTTCAAACTTCCACAAACGTATATAAGTATGTGTGTGTGAAGGCATATATGTGTCTGCATATATATGCTTTGTTTTTATATATGTATGTGTGAATGTTTATATGTGTGTGGATGTGTGTGAATGTACATATGTTGGTGTGTGTACATAAATGTATCATGCTAATATATGTGTGAAGGTATATATGTGCATGTATATACATATTTGTGTGTATATGTATGTGAAGGTCTATATTTGTGCATATGTATGTCATGTGTATTGTATAGATAAATGTGTGTGAACATATGTATGTGTATTAATGAATGTATGTGTCTATGAATGCATATATATGTATATCTAAAATATGTGGGTGATTATATGTATGTTAATGTATATTTGTGTAAATGTATTTATTTCTATGTGTACAAATATGTCTTTAAATGTATATGTGGATGTGAAAATATGTGTGAATGAATTTATATGTAAGTGTGTATGAAGGTATGTATGTATTATTTACATAAATGTAGATATACATGTGTGTGAAAGCATATATATCTATATGTTTTCATGTGTGTATGCATGTGTGTACATGTGTGTGAATATATTGGTGTGCACATATACATATATATCAATGCATATACATATGTGTGTGTGTGAATGTATATGTATGTTTGTATGTATGTATGTGTATGCTTGTATATTTAGTACAAATAATGTTCCAAGTGCCATTCTAAGCAATTAATACATATTATCTGACAACATATTCATGACAACAACCCTAGGCAGGTAGATACTATTTTGATGATAATTTTTCTTATGATGATTCTAAGGCATAGTGAGGAAAAGTGATTTGTCCAAAGTCACAGAGCTAGTAAGTGGCAGAATCAGGACTTCAATTCAGAATGGTACCTTTTCCCTTAATCACCATATTATACTGTCTCTGAGAAAAGATTGTTCTCTTCAGGAGTAACCAGAAATGCAAAGAGCCTGAGGCAGCAGTGTGCATGGAGTATCCGAGGAACAGCAGAGAGCTAAGCCAAGCAGGCTTAGAGTGAGAGGCCACATCTGAGCAACTAAATAGGTTGTCGGGTGTGTGGGGGGGTGTTGATTCTTAGGCATAATTATCAGAAGGCTTAGCTTCACCTTTCCAGGAATAAGCTTCATAGGGGTGAGCCCCAAGATTGAGGGCTCAGCCTTTTGAATTTGTTGTCCCCACTGTTTATGAGAATATCAGGAATTCGAATATTTCCTACTTTCTCCCCAGTCCCCCAAGGGGACTTTGCAAATACTTTTTTATTCTCAGTCCAAATTACTCTTGGATATATTGAGGTATTACATTAAACTGTACAAACCAACAAGATCTCATGCCCTATTCAAGATTCCATGTAATTCAAGTAAACTGACCATAAATTAGATAATATGCTACTCAACATATAAATTTTGCACCAAATAAACATCTCTTTCTGGTCTCACCCAGAGGTTGAAGTTTGAAAATATGGGGCATATAGTCCTTTTCCCAATATTCTGATTTACCTTAGTCCTATCCAGATCAACTTCATTCATGTCTCTAGACAAAGTCTAATCTCTCTTTGAGCTTTTTAAACAGTTGCTGAATGGTCACACTCATTTTTGGAAGAGTCTTGCCAAATATAAGATTATGGCTTGGAAATTATTTACTTTAAATATTTCATCCATTGCCTTCTTGCCTCCATGGTTTCTGATGGGAATCTAGTATTTAACCTAATTGGGATTCCCTTGTATATAACTTGCAGTTTTCCTGTGGCAGTTTCTGAACTCCCTCACAACCTTGGCATGGGGCAATTTGATTACTATGTATCTGGGTGTGGTTCTCTTTAAGTTTACCCTTTCTGGGGTTCTTGGCATTTTGGAATGTGCTTACTTGTGTCTTTTGTTAAATTTGGGAAGCTTTCTGCCATATTTCTTTGACTATTCCTTCTGCCCCTTTCTCTCCTTCTTCTTCTTCTTGGGACTCCCATATGCATTGGTAAACTTGATGGTGTCCCACATGCCTCTTAGGCTCTGCATGTGCTTTTAAGATTCTTTTTTCTTTCTGCTCCTCAGATTGGATCATTTCAATTGTCTTGTTTTCAAGTTCACTGATTCTCTCTTCTGTCGGCTCCAATTTGAAAACAACTATGAAAGCTTGGCAAAATATATTAAACAAGTATTTGATGGCATTGGAGTATAATCAACACAGGTAGACTTATCATGTCTGAGAGACAGGAAGGATACAACATGATCTCCACAATCATCCTGACATTCCCCCCCCCCCAAGGACAGTTTTGAAATTGTGGATTAGAGTCACATAGGCTGAGAGAAAGAGCTAAGGAAACAGAGGTCAGATTCCCAGCCTGCCAAAGTGGCTGGAAATTGAGGGGTGAAAGGCAGGAGAGGAAGGAAATGAAAACAAGGAGAGAGGCCCCAAATCTTCACAGAATCTTCAACTCATTGGCTGACACCTATACTACATAGAAGTAGTGGGGAATTTTTAAAAAATGAAGTAAATGGTATCTGTGCAGCTCAAAAGCTGAGCAGAGACTTCAGCAGCCACAAGGATCTGGGAGAGAGGTTTGAACCCCAAGAAGATAGGAGGGGCCTTGGTAAAAACTCTGGACTTTTTGTTGGAATCCCAAAAGAGCCACACTGGAGGAATGAAATGAGGCTCCAGGAGGACCACATCCTATGATAAGGGTTACATTTTGTGAATAAGGAGAAAACAGCTCTAGCTGTCTGCCGGGAAAAACAATAACCCTCTCTGTAGAAGAAGAACATCAGCCAAAGCCTTCGCAATTTTTCAGCCATAACATTCAGCATCCAATCAAATGTCATGAAACTTTTAAAGAAAAGACAGAATGGGGTGGGCCACAGTGGCTCAGCAGGCAGAGTTCTCACTTGCCATGCCGGAGACTGGGGTTGTTTCCCAGTGCCTGCCCATGTGAAAAAAAAAAAAGACAGAATGACATTTTATTAGTATAAAAATGTTTAAAAAACCATAGGGCTGTACAACACAAACAGTAAACCCTAATGTAAACGTTGGCCTATAGTTGATAGTATAATCTTAATAATACTGTTTCTTCAATTGTAACAAAGGTATCACACTAATTAAAAGTGTTGATAATAGGGAAAACTATGGGGAAGCAGTATAGGGGAACTCCGTATTTTCCACATGATCTATCTGTAATCCTAATCTAATAAAATCCTAATCTCTAAAAAATATATATATATATAGCTTCATTTTGAGAGGACCCAGAGTGAAATGGGCAGAGCAAAGATGGCTGGATGAAAGCTGTGGGAGGCAGGTTTCTGCTCTCAGGTGGTTGCCAAATGTGCTGCCTTGCAGGGAGAAGCCTGGGATTGCACGTGCTGAGACCCCATCAGTGGCAGAAGGGTCAGATTCACAGGGTTGCTTCCATAACCAGAATCTGTGGTTCTATGGTTTGAGGACTTTATTTTCCTGTAAAAATTAAATCTTGTGACTTAACATGTTTCCAATTTTCCCTATACTCACAGTAACTTGAAGTAGCTGAGCTTTGAATCTAAATAATTGCATAGGGTGATGGCTAAGGAGACACCAGTGGGAATGGCACAAATAGAAGCCCAGGTAGGCAGGGGGTGGTGATGGAGGGAAACCATTGACGCCAGTAAAGAACTAGGGCAGCCAAGGAGGAGTCAAAGAAGTAGGGAAGGCCACTGAGGACCAGACAGACACAACATTCAAACCGGGGGAGGACTGCAATAGGTCCTTGCCATCAAGGCTGAGGTAACCAGCACAGCAGGATGGCCCATGGGCCAGTCTAGACAGACTAGACTAGCCAGTCTGCATTTGCCATTTCTGCCTCAAAGACCTCCAGTGGCTCCTTCAGCTGTGGCCTGCTGCAATGCCTGTGTCCTGGGTCGCATCCATACAGCTGGTGGCCACAAGACACATGGAGGATGGGTGGGCTACCATGTCCCCTTACTTATCCTCTACCCCTTCAAATGCAGACTGAAAAATTTAAAAAAAATCCAGTTGCTAGGAAAACAACCAGCTGCAACAGGACTCTTCACCTAAGAGCCAAGGCTTCCCCTTAGATGAGACAATTGGCTCTGAAAACAGACTTAACAAACAGATAGCACTTTCCCTGCAGCTGGTCAGGTTCTACAAGCTTTACAAACATTCATTCAATCACTATCACACCAGAAGGAAGAGATATTATTATTATTATTATTATTATTATTATTATTATTATCCCATTTTACAAGCGAAGAAAGAGAAAGGGCAAGTCACTTGTCCAAGGGCACAAAGTTGTGAAAGGGTAAACCTGGGAACTGGATCTTAGCAGCCTTGTTCAGAGTCCACAGGCTTCGAGTTTCTTCTCATGGTGATCACAACACACTGACTGTTCTAATACAATTTAATCCTCCCCCATGTGTCTTCTTTCCCTTCTTCTCAACCCAAAACCACATCTCACATTTCTCTGTCTTTGCCTCCATACTTAAAAATTCATTGATTTTCTGAAGAATAGTAGTTATTAATGTTTGCAGCAGAATATCCAAATGTAATGACCTAGATAATTGGTCAATTTGACATTGGATTTGTAATGTCAAATCGAGAGGAGAATTTGACACTGTTCAATTTAAGATTGAATAGGATTAAAAAATGCTATTTGCATTTATGAAAAATAACATTAGATTTAAATCCTGCTTTTTTTCTTGCATTGAAATCAGGGAATTTGCTATCAATTCTGACATGTCCCTTTTGTAGAAGACCCATCAAGCTCAGCTGTCTAGGAACATGCTTGGAGCAGATGTGGTGGGCTGTGTGATTGGAAAGCCAGGTCCGAGTTGGACGCATCTGCCACCCCTCCAAACACCTCTTCCCAGGGGTTACTGGGGTGAGCTCTGGACACTAAGATTCAGGGAATACACTGACTTGTTCTGTTTTTGTCCTGTTTTACTGGGCCCGTCCAAGACCTTAGACACCTTTTGAGTATTCAACCATAATTAGCATGATTACTGACATCAGAAATTATTTTACTTAAGGAAACCTGATGACTAGAAAAAACAACTCAATCCTGGACTCTGTGGTGCCCACAGGTTTCCTATTTTAGGAATTACACAGTTCACTTTTAAGGTCATTTTCAAGTAGCTTTACATAATCTAATAAATTTTCAAGAGAAAACCATACAGCATTATACTCACTGGTGAATAATATATGCTCTAAGAGGTTAGCACAAGAACATCATAACATCACATTTTAAGTTTGACTTTCAACGAAGTACTTTTGCCTACCTGTTATCAATGTATCACTTGGAATATCTTCCATTATACATTTCTCCTCTCGTTCCCCCACATGGAAATAAAAAGCTGCTGAAAATGAAAAACAAAAACTTATAAGAAATGTTAATGTTTGCATTTCTGTTCTTTAACCACTCTTCGTGGTGCTTTCTCTGAAATAGATTAATTGCAATGGAGACTGTTTACTGAGAGTTTGCATTTCTTTGGAAAATTTTGTAAAATTGATTTTTGTGAGAAGAGACATATGGTGGCTACCCTTGGGCAAATAATTGCAGTACATTTCATGGAACAAGATAAAAAGATGGGCGGGCCTTGAGCCTTCCCAAGCATAATGACGTCTGAGTGCTCATTTCATGTGTTACTCTGATGCTTTTAAGGTGTTCTTACTTAAGAACACTTTTAAAGATTTTGAAGTGTTCTGATGGAATGAAAAATAATGTAGGGTGAAAGGAAAGGCAACCGAGGACATACAAAAAGAACAGGAACAGCCAATGCAAGTCCAAGAACCCAGGGCCATGTCTGTAGGCACAGACTGAAATGGCCCTTTTCTGCTTGCTCCCATAGTTGGCAGGAGACATGGGGGTGGGGATGAAGGATGGAGGATGAGAAGTGGGAGGACAGGAAGGGAGACTGGTGCAGAAGAGAGTGATGGAGCAAGGAGCAAGGAGCAGGCTGCTGAGGTGGAAAGGTGACTCCTGTTCTAGCTGAGGCTTCAACCACGAGGAAACTTCCTTATAAGAAAAGGGAGCTACAATTACCGTCATCATTTAGCTCCCTTCGTATCTGCCTGGGTATTATTTTTTAAATCTCTTATTTTGAAATAGAGACCAAGATGTTGCAAATAAATAAATAAATAAAACAGTCCAGAGAGGCCTGTGTACCCATTGCACAGCTTCTCCAGATGGAGATGCCTTCTGAAAGGTGAATTACCGGTCACCATCAAAGGTGGGGTGATGCTGGCATAATTCAGGAGTTAAGAACATTTCCATGAGGGATTATGAACATTCAAAACAAGTGAAAAAATGGAAACGTGGCTATGTGGCTTGGAGCAGAGACTGGCATCTGGCCAGCTGGTCTCTTCTGCCAAACCTTTTAACCATGAGTCTGAACAGGTATGAGACTGTGGGGCTGCCATCTCTAAAGCAGGGACTGTGCCTGACACAGCCACCATCAGTGCATGCTGTAGTCCTGGCTTCTCTAGCAGGGTGTGTCTCAGGTCAGGGGCCTTCTGCAGCTGTTTCTGCCCTTAGACCCTTCCTATCTGGTGCCCATCTGGCTTTGGAGCCCATCTCCTGCCTCCTTTTCAGGGACTGTGCTCTGTGCTCTGTGCTCCAACCTTTCCCTTCATCAGGCATTCCTCAGTCTTCCCTGGAGAGGCAATACACTGGGGCCCCTGCCAGGGCTCACCTCCTCTGCTGCCTACCTGTGTGTGTCTCTGGCAAGTTACTTACTGGCAGTCTGCCCCAATTTCCTCATCTGCATAGCTGGGATAAGAACAGTCCCCATGTTCAGTGTACCTGTAAGAATCAAATGCCCTCATGTGTGTAAAGTGCTCAGAACAGCCCCAGCACAGGGGAAATGCTAATGAATGTTTGCTATTGTTGCTACTTTATAGCCTGGCATCTTGAAAGAACTGTCTGGATGTCTCGTTGCTGCTTTCTCATATCCATTTACTTTAAAAAATCTCTTTATAATGTAAATTTCCATACCCACAAAACTAGAGAATTGTGCGATGATCTACAATCTTGTTTCTTTAACATCATGCACAAGCATACAATTCACAAATCATGTCCACCCTTTTTTTCCTGGAGTATTTTAAAACAGATTCCACACCATAGGTCATTTTCACCCACTGGAACCTCAGGGAGCATCACTATTAATGATGTTCTTTAACAAGATGACACTTAACAAAGATGGCAAGTCCTTACTATATCTCACATATAACTCAAAGTCAAACTTCACTCTCAAAAGCTTGATTCCTTTGACAAGTATCCAAACAAGAGCCACTCATTGCATTTTATTGCAACATCCCAGCCACAGCGTGGTTCTTCGGGGTGCAGGGGGTGTGGGCATGAATTGCACCCTGAGTTTCTCGCTCCTCCAGCCCAGCCTGCAAAGGTATGGCCTGACTCCCAGGTACTCCCAGCTCTTGGTGACTTGAGGTGGCCCAGGACAGCCCTTTGGAGAAGGCTGCAGCGGCCAGCAATGTAGCTAAAGCTGGAGGGTGGGCACAGAGGACTGGCAGAGGGACAGGAGTGGACCCTTGTGGGCACTGTCAGTCCTCTCACCTCCCCAGCCAAGCAGGAAGGGAAGAGGTCCTGTGAGCCTTGCTCCCACTGTACATTGCTCCCCTCTACCTTGCTCGGCCTCCCCAGGGCAGCTGGCATGGGGGATGGGGCCTGCCTCCTGGAGTGCCTTCTCCATGTTGCCTTCAGGGCAGGTCACCCAAATGCACCTGGGCAGGGTCCCATGAGACAGTCACAAGCTGCCCATCCTTGGCTGGTGGCTGCACCTCCCGTGGCTCTTTTACACCTGTGCCTTGGTGACACTGACTCATGCCCACCTCCTCCCCCCTCAGAGGGTACCTGTCCCCCATCTCCTAGAAGGGATTGACTTTTCTCTGAAATGGTGTCCTTCCTATGGGTGATAAACATCCTTTCTTACACGAGAAGATGAAGGCAGTAAATGAAATGTCTTCATGCTGCTCTTTCAATGCTTGGCATCTCCTAGCTTGAGTGACTATTGGGTGAACTGTTATTGGCTTTTGAAATAAAATTGCACCCTATGTCCCCTGAAAGGATGTGTGAGAAACTAGGTAATCCCACAGTGGCTGGGAGCATCAGGTAGCCTTCTGGTGGTGCCCATGGAGCTGCTGGGCATGAACTAGGCCCAGTCACAGGACATGGAGTGGAGCCGGCCACAGTAAGGATCTCTTAATCTGCATTATATCATTTAAAGTTTTGGCTTTTTGTTTTTTTTAACTAGCTTATTAGATGTTGTCTTGGTCTGCAAGCAGCTTTATAAAGGGGGAATTTATTAAGTTGCATGTTTACAGTCCAAAGGCTGGGAAAATGTTCAAATTAAGGCATTCAGGGAAACATATCTTGGTTCAAGAAGGCCAATGATAGTCAGGGTTTCTCTCAGCTGGAAAGGCACACGGCAACATCTGCTAGCTTTCTCTCCTCATTTCAGAAGTCTTCTTCAATGGCTTCCCCAAGGCTCTGTCTGTTCTATTGGCTCTCCTGGCTCTAAAGCTTTTCCCAAAATGGTTCCCTCTTAAAGGGCTCTCGTAAGCAACCCCACCTTGAATGGGTGAAGACACATCTCCATGGAAACCATCTAATCTAAAGTTACAACCCACAATTAGGTGGGTCACATCTCCATGGAAACAATAGAAAAGATCCTTCCCAGCAATATTGAATGAGTGTTATAGAACTTGGCTTTTCTAGGGTACACAACAGATTCAAACTGGCACAAATGCAGACCTTGCACAAATGTTATCTGAATTCTTAATAAATGAAAGCACCTGGAAATGCACCTGGGAGAAACCTGCTCCAGGTATCAGCGTTGGCAACACCTGCCTGGCTGATGATTCACTCAGAAGCCAACCCTGAGGCTGAGGGACGCTACGAGGGAAGAGCAAAGTGAGACAATGGGGCCACATAGGCCTGTGTCCCCCCAGCACCTTTACTCAGGTCCATGGTCGTGGGGGGTCCAATCTCTCTGTCCAGGCACTTCCAGAGCTGCCCTGACCTATTCTCCCCTCTGCCTCTCCGTTCCCCACTTTCAGGCTGGTGTTTCTCAGAGGACCCCAACAGGCCCCAAAGGCTCAGAATCATGTGGAGTCTCAAAGACCCCTCCTCCCATGAATGAGAGTGTCAGAAGCCTTGGTTAGGGAATTTCTCTCAGGAATCTAGAGGTTTCTCCTGCCCATCAATTCCACAGCTTAATCATTGGCCCTGCCCTTGTCCTTGATAGAATTCCCCTCTCTGGAGAGGACCCCCGGTGACCCAGCCCCCAGAGCTCCCGCCCTGTGCAAAGACCTCGACCTGCACACAAGCACTGTGTTAGTGCCCAGAGTTGGTTAGCAGTCAGGTCTGGAATTCAGGGACTTTCATTTTTTAATAGTTCAGATAACACTGGTGCAAGGTGTACATCTAGTAAGCCAGTTAAAAAAAAAAAAAAGACAAAGCTTTAAATAATATCATACGGATTAAAAAGTTAAATTTCATTTCCTTTGGTTTAAAACTAGAGGGCCAAGTCTCTGATATAGTCCTACTGCAAGTATGAGTATGTCAAATACCCATTCTTCTGTTCACTATGTAGTAAAATGGGTAGTATCATTTACTTTATCTCACAGATATGTTGAGGCATATTAAGTTAAATTTTGTGATATGTTTGCTCGGTCTAATTGAAAGCTCAAAACTTTGGACCTATTTAGTATACCATAGATTTAACATCTTATTTATACCAGGGCTGGATAATTCTTTACTGGAAAACAAAGGTTAAGTACCTCTTTCCGGATCTGGACAGGCATTCTCTAGATCTTTGTGTGGTTCCCATTATAATAGAAATGAATAGATGAGCAATTATTTTAAAGGCCCAAGGATTTTTTCAGATGTTTTATGTGACCATATTGTAGTAATCTTAATTTTAGTCATGAGACTGAAGTGGAAATAAGACTATTTTTGAAAAAAAATGCTGTTAAATTTTGAGAGCAGAGTCATACTTTTAATTACTGTTAATTTTTTGTGATGAACTTAAACTTTGACAGTAAGAATGGACTAATATAGAGGAAGGAAGGCCAAGAATTCCTGCTCTTAATAAAATTACAGTAGTTAATTTTTAGAGGTTTCCTTCTTGAAACTTTTTTATTGAGGTTTTGTAATGTGAATGCGTTTTTCTGTTGTATAGTATTACTCATCTCTCTCCTGAGATTTTACTTAACTACTGAAATCCTTAACCAATTGCAATAGCTTGTAGGGAAAAAATGCCATGAAAACACCTTTTTTTCCCTCTTTATTTTCAAAATGATTTTTGATGCAGATTAGGCATCTGTGCTGATTTTTAAGGGTTTTTTTTTTTGCATGTGTATGTCCATAGTTCTCACCTTCATAGCTTTTACTGAACTTACACATTTTTTTATCAGAATATAGAATCCCACTTTTAAATAAACGTAAAAAGCACAAAACCACAACTTTTTTTTTTCATTCCTTTAGGAAACAGCTATTGCCGAAGTGAAGGAGTAGGTAATATTTCATCTTGTTACATAAGGGACAGACGGTATGCAGAATTGTTTTCATAATAAAGTTAGTTTCAAAGGATGTATTCATCTATGCCCTTTTTCCAATTCCAAATGGCTCAATTTCATTCTAGAAATTTGAAATACAATATAATTTGAAATACTTAATAAAAATTGGATTTTATTGTATATAAGAAAAAAACATTGGTACAAGGAACAGCAAATTAAAAAGTGGAGACTCAATTTCTAGTCTTGGGGTGGGATGGGGTCATCTCAGGGACAAAACTTTGTGTGGAATGAGACTAGAAGGTATGACTAACCGACCAGAGTGAGTGATGATTACAGAATAAAAGAATTTTACTTAAAATGGTTCACAAAATCCCATGACCTAGCACCATATTTCATGATATAGTGAGTGAAGAGGGGGGACATACTGTGCTTTGAGGACCTGGAAGTTAGAAGGAGGTGGATTACATGTTGCCAATCATCTCTCAAAGACCTAGTTCAGCCTAGGGCAGGTCCAGGAGGCAACAGCCCTGCTGAGCCAGGCCACAGGGTTCAGAGGTTTGGGACAGAGGTCACGTGGCCAAATTCTGAGCTGTGGCTGTGATTCTGGATCTTTAAGGCCATGGCTGGTATTTTTGACCTGAGAAGCACCTCAAGGAGGTTGTGTGACCTGTAACTCCCTCAGTCCCCTGGCCTGCTTCTCTCAACTGGTTTGTGAGATTCCCCACTACATCTCCCAGGAGAGGGAAAATATATGCATAAAATCAGTTACTGCACCAAAGGGCCTGACAGAATAACAGCAGACTCTGTAGTCCTCCCCAGATGTAGGTCTCGGTTGGCATCTCCACCGTGGCCCGGCTCCTCTCCTGCTTACTGTCCTCACTCTGTGCAAGGTGGTACCCCTCCAGCCCTACCTGCAGGATAGAGTCTGCCACAATCCCTGTACTCAGTCCAGGCCAGCCTCAGGAAGAGACATGCTGGCACCCACTTTTCACCCTCATCCCACCTCCCTCTTCTCTCCACTTTCACAGGCTCAGTGGTGTCTGACAAAGCAGTGTGGGACTGACAGTCAGGCTCAACTGACAGGGAGACAGCTTAGAAATCTATGCTGTACAGTGGTCCTAGCAGAAGGCAAGCCATGCCCCGGTGCATGTCATCTATGCTGACAGCAAACAGCCCTCGGGGATTCCTGATACATGGGAAAGCAGAAGTGAGTCACATTTCTCACCCTCAAGTTGCTCTGTCTGGCTGAGGTAGACATGTAAGCTGATAATTACATTTAGAACCCACCGTGATTGAAGTCCTCTGAGGTCTGAGTGGGGAGCTGTGAGAACACAGATGAGGCAATGGGGAATTCTGCTACAAATGACGATCACAGGCTCCCCAGGCTGAGAAAGGGGCACACAGAATCCCAGTCAGAAGGCATAGCAAGACCAAAGGCAGGGAGGTGTAAAGGAACAGTGCTTGCACTCTGACTAGACGGTAGAATTTCAGTGGGGAGCACCAAGATGATTTTGAAGAAAGTAGCCTGCAGCCGAATCTTCAGTGGTCCTGGTGGGCCATGCTAAGGAATCTGGTCTTTATTCAGTAGGAAAGGGGTGTCCCTAAAGGGAGTGGAATTGTGGTCCTACTTTCTTTTTAAAAACTGCAGACTGTATTGAGATATATTCATACAACATGTAATCCATCCAAAATTACAATCAATGTCTCACATTATCATCACCTAGATTGTAATCCTCATCACAATTTTAAAACATTTTCATTACTGCAAAAAGAAAAAGACATTATAAAAAAAGAAAATCCAAAACAAGCTATAGCAACTAAACATTACCCTTGACGTGTATAAACAAAGAATTCAGTGAAAAAAAAAAACAGAAAAGGATCACAACACATTAAGGATATTAGTATTTGTTAGCATAATAAAAAGAACATGATGATGTGGATCGTTAGGATTCCTAGAACAAGAGAGTCAAATGCTACCTGGCCTCCCTGTTCACACTCAGGTATTTCTCTGTTAGCTGTTTCCTCTTTTGGAAGATACATTTTCTCAACATGAATACTGACAGTTCCAAGGTCACCAACTCACATAACATGCTGATCTCCTATTATAGAAGTCCCAGTGGGGCTCAGAGAGGCCCATTTCAGATTAAGTGCCCTTCCCTGGAATAACTGGTGAGCCAGGATGATATGGCCTTTATAGGATATCTGCCAGCCCTTATGTCATGAAGGCAAGGTTTGTTATTAAACGAATAAGGTGAAAGAATGTTGAGCAAACAAAAGCAATACCGATACATTAGTGGGAAAGGGGTAAATTAATCATGTTGTAGAAAGATCTAGCAATTCTTTAGGAAACAGATCCTTACCTCACACCACATCTAATCAGACAACATACAGATAGATCAAAGAATAAATTTCATGTAATTTATTTCACACATTTAAAATGTAAGACATTGATATAATGGTAGCTGCCAAGTGGTTTTCTCTGCTGATACAATGAAAGCTTAATGGAGCAGTTGTTTCATACAATGGAATACTGAATTACTTTATTTCTAATAGTAAGGTTCAAAAGCATGGCAAAGCTGAGAAATGACCATCCCCTAATTTCTCATGAGAAAATATCCTTCCTCCAGACTTCTAAGTTAACACTCCTGAAAGTTTTCAAAAGTATACTTTTGTTGGCTAAATCACCTTTAGATCCAAGAAATAGAAACCCTAATTCAACTGGTTTTGGTAACAAGACAAAGTTATCTCACATAAAGAAGCTTCAAGGTTGGCCATTTCAGCCACTCAAAAGATGTCACTGACACAGCTTCTTCCCAGCTTCGTGCTTTGCTAGCCTCAGACACTACCTTAGGGTCACAAGATACCATGAACAGACATAAGAATGCTTAGGAAGACCAAAGGGTCATCTTATCAAATGTCTGTTACTCACTCAGGAATTCTTTCCCCCTATATCCTGCTGAATACTTCCTCAAAGTTCCTCACTAGCCTGAGCTGGGTCACATTTCTTCAAATCAATTGCTGGTCAGGAAACACTTAACTAAGTTATCAATCATGATTTACCCTCTGAATCGTAGAGGAAGGGTGGACAATGAAACAAAATAACACCCTGACGGCATGATATAAGTTGGGGATAAGGTAGGTAGCAAATCAAAAGTCTGAAAGCACTGAAAAATTTATTCCAAGGAAATAATGCTACTCATACAGTTGCTAACACCTGTAATTTTCTATACATTGGTCCAAGCACATTTCATTACTGAATCCTTAGCAGAACAGCAAGGGACAGATAATTTTATCATTTTGCAGATAAGGAAACTGAAGAACAGATGTTAAGGGATTTGCCCCAATTCCTATTGCTAATATGCATCAGAGCAGGGATATGAGCCCAGGAAGTCTGGATCCAGTCCAAGCTCTTAAGCATAACACCAGGATTGGAAAACTGGTCCGCAGGTCAAACCTGGCCCATGGCCTTCTTTTTCTATGGCCCATGAGCTAAGAATGCTTTTCACATTTTTAGAGGGTTATTTCTAAAATGACGAATCCAACTCCATTTTTTATTGTAGACGAATTACAGCTTTCAAACCTCATCCATTGCACCCTACAATTAGACAAGTTCATAAGAAAACCTGGAAGCTTCCTTCTTTGGTGCCAGTAGGAGAATCAAACCATATATGGCCCTGCCCATGCATAGACTCTCATACTGGCTCTGTTCTCTAATATAAACCTAGGCCGGTCTCCTTTCCTTGTTCTTTAGTCATTTTGGACCTGCTTAAGACACCTGCCCTACTCTTCCCAGAGAGCTCAATTATGTGATAAATCTTTTCACATCCTCTTTCAGTATGCATGTCATGTGTGCATCATCAGTTTCAAGTAAACCTTGGGAAGAAGGAGCACCCTCTTGCTTTTCCTGCTGTTAGAGGTGATCATAACAGAAATATGTGGCCTGCAAAGCTAAAAATACTTAACTCTATGGCATTTTACATAAAAAGTTTGCCAATCCCTGCACTATACCATTGTTTGCAATAGAGGAAGTAAAGGCAGAAAACAATAAATGGTGAATTACCAAATTGTTCTGGGGTTATATACAATGTGGGCTTCACACACTCAAACCTTTGCAGGCTTCTCATGTAAATTTTTCAGGAGGTGGAAAGAAGGGTTTATTTTTTACTGAGCACATTTTATGGTGTAAAATACAATGAACGTTACTCTTCACAGCTGCTTTCTTAAATTCAGACTTCTGCTGTATGTAAACTGTATACTTGACTTCTGCATTTTTATATAAATAAAAACATTTTGTTTTTACACACTTATGTTGCAGATAAAAATAGTTGGACTTTTTATTGACTAGGTAGTTCAATAATAACCATACCTGTTTATATAAGCCAGGAAGTGCTTTGTATACTTTAAATTTGTCAAATATTATTTCACATGAAATATACATTGTGTTAAGATTTTTTTAAAATCACAGTGGTATTTGCAAAGAGATACTGTAGTGCATGCCATAAAGGTTATTAAACCAAGGATTTTGATTTTTGACTTTGATGCTGCTGGGTTCTTATACTGAAAATGTAGTGTACTGACACAGCAAAGTCCGCCTTTTCTTAAGGACTGTACATACTGGAAGCCCTATATCTGATCACTCAAAACACTTATTTCATAAAAACATGTGTTCTACAGTGCCCACATCCATAGGGAAAATGTTTTATAAGTAGTAAAAATTGTATCACAACTTAAATATTTTTTTCTAAAGAAAAATTTTCTCTATATTTTCTAAATTAATTCTTGCCTTCACTATCAATTCTCTGACATATAAAATACCTTTTGCAAAAACTTTAAGGAAAACCAACATAAGGTTGTATTCTACTCCTATTTAAATGATGTTCAATGAGATGTCACTGTTTGGTAAAGGGTTCTAACATTTGCTCTCATCTCGGGGTTTCTTTCCGGATTTCACCAAATACAATGAGTTTGATATATAGAAGAGACTTCTTAACCTTCAAATGTTGACAGGAGTTTCTACTCTTGCTTAATTTACCAAGAATTCTTGCTGAATTCACACTGATCTCTTAAAGGAAGAAATCTACATTCCCACCTCAAGAAAACAGAAAAGAATATAGATGATTTCCATTATGTTCCAGACTTACTCACATGGTCCCACCTGAATGTAAAAGAGGCTGTGAAATATAAACTAGCTGTGTGCCCAATAAGAAGAGGATAGGTCCATTGGTAAATAAATTGCCATTTTCTACCACACAGGGTTTCTCCTCTGTGTGAGTTTTCTGATGTAAATTGAAGGTTGACTTCTGGTAGAAAGATTTCCCACATTCATTACATTCATAGGGTTTCTTCCTTGGGAATACTTTTGGTTGTACCAAATGCTCTGAATTATGGTAAGAGGGTTTTACACATCCATTATTTTTATAATGTCTCTCTCCTGTGTGTATTCTCTGATGTGTGGTGAGCGTTGGTTTGTGACTGAAGGCCTTCCCACATTCGTTACATTTGTATGGTTTTTCCCCTGTGTGAATTCTCTTGTGTTTAATGAGAGTTGATCTATCAGAGAAACATTTTCCACAATCATTACACTCATAGGGCTTCTCTCCTGTATGTATTCTTTGATGTACCGTGAGGGATGCCTTCTGGCAAAATGTTTTTCCACATTCTTTACATTCATAAGGTTTCTCCCCTGTATGAATTCTTTGATGTTTAATGAGCTGTGACTTTTGGCAGAATGTTCTCCCACACTTGTTACATTTAAAGGGTTTCTCTCCTGTATGAGTTCTATGATGTTGAGTAAGGGTTGACTTATCACAGAAAGTTTTACCACATTTACTACATTCATATGGTTTTTCTCCTGTATGAGTTCTCTGATGTTGCGTAAGGGCTGACTTATCACAGAAAGTTTTCCCACATTTATTACATTCATACGGTTTCTCCCCTGTATGAATTCGTTGATGTTTACTGAGCGCTGACTTCCCAGAGAAGGTTTTCCCACACTCACTGCATTCATAAGGTCTCTCCCCTGAATGAATTCTCTGATGTTTAAGGAGAGCTGACTTCTCACAGAAGGTCTTCCCACATTCATTACATTCATATGTTTTCTCTCTTGTGTGGATTCTTTGATGTTTATTGAGTGTTGACTTCATATAGTATGTTTTTCTACATTCGCTACACTCATAGGGCTTCTCCCCTGAGTGTATCCTCTGATGTGCAGTGAGTTTTGATTTTATACTGAAGGATTTTTCACATTCACTACATTTATAGGGTTTTTCTCCTGTGTGAGATCGTTGATGCACAGTCATGTCTGACTTATGGGAAAAAGATTTTCCACATTCACTACAATTGTAAGGCTTCTCCCTTGTATGTGTTCTTTGATGTTGACGGAGGGTTGAGTTCTGACAGAAGGTTTTCCCACACATAGTACATTCATAGGGTCTCTCTCCTGTGTGAATTCTTTGATGTACGGTGAGGGCTGACTTCTGGTAGAAGGATTTCCCACATGTAGTACATTTGTAGGGTTTCACTCCTGTGTGAGTTCTCTGGTGAACAGTTAAGTCTGACTTACGGCAAAAAGATCTTCCACATTCATTACATTTATAGGGCTTTTCCCCAGAGTGTGTTCTCTGATGTACGGTGAGGGTTGACTTCTGGAAGAAGGTTTTCCCACATACACTGCACTCATGGTGTTTCTCATTCATGTGAACTCTATCATATTTCTTCAAGAGAACTGAGTTATTAGAGAAGTTTTCCCCACATTCACTCAATTCACAGCTGTTCTCCCTTGAGTAAATTATCTGACGGAACATGAGAGTTGACTTATCCCTTAAGGTATTCTCACATTCACTATAATCACAGAGTTTCTCCCCAGTGTCAGATCCTTTATGTGTAATGAAGAGAGCATTCTTGTGGAAAGCTTGAATACATTCATTATATTCAAATGGTTGCTCCAGACTGTGACTCTCCTGATGCTGAATAAGATTCTCATTCTGATGGAAGAAATTCTCATTTTTGTTCAATTCATTAAGATTCTCTCTAGTATGAGTCTTTTCAGGTTTAATAGCAGGAAGCAATTTCTCACACAGATTGGCATCATCAAGTTTCTTCCTTGAATAGTTTCTATTATTAGTGATTAACTCTGACATATTTTTCAGACTCATTCCATCTGGTTTACATATCCTGGGCATTTCTCTTGAAGGCAAAGAGTCCACACACAGATGAAATGGTTTTTCTAGTATATTTTCTCCCTCTGTAATTACTTTTTTGTTATTTATAAATTCAACTTGCCATAAATGTTTTTCTTGGTCTTCCTTGTTTTCTATCATGCCACCAACTTTCTGTTTTTCTATAAATGAGAAAAATTAAACATACCTTATGAATCTGAAAATATTTCTTATAAAATGGGACCAAGACACAAATGTTCTATATAAATTTGATTCTAGTTTAAGATCCTGTCTCTTGGTTGAAAATATCACCACGTTTTCTATTTCCCCCATTTGTGGGAGGGATGGGTGACAATTAAACAAGGAAACAAAGCTACTGTTGTGGAAAAGGAGAGAAGAAAATTAGCAATGAATGTTAATTTATTCAGCCCTTCACAAATATACCTTTCAAAAATGATAGAGTAAAATAAACATAAGGAACAGAGAAGAAAGGATAAAAAAATTCGGTAAAAGTAGATGAAATATATTCAGTGAAATTCAGAGTGAGATATGCTCAAACAGAACAATACACAGTAAATAATATGCCATGAAACACAAGTAGGCAGGAATGTTGTTCTAAAAAATTAAGAGAAATGGAAATGTTAAAGGAGGTAGATTAGAGATTAGATGCTAATTCTGTAAATCCCACCTTCAAAATATATACAGATTCCAACCATTCTGCATGTTCTATCCTGAACCTAGTGCATGCTACTATGGGCTATCTTAACTGGTCACTCTATCTCTACTCCTGCATCTTCTCTAAAGGACCTTCTCTGGATGCAGCCAGCTTCCTGTGCTTCTTCTCATAGTATGTAAGCTCACTGAGATCAGCAACTTTATTTCATTCACTGTTCTATATCTTCCACTTGGAACATGACTGACCCGGAGCAAGTGCTCAATTAATATTGGTAAATGAGCAAATAAATGAATTACTGAAAACAAATTAAGGGAATACGGGCAACTGAGATTGCTAGAGGAAGGGAGATTAACTGAGATAAAAGAATGAAATTCAAGGAAATAGTAATAGGGATAAAATATTGAAAAAGTCAAGCAAAAAAGACATTTACGTGTGAATGATAACTGGTGATAAGTTTAGGTATCTCAGGCATAAGTGGTAACCATTTCTAAGTCACTTTCTAACAGGTAGGGTCTATAAAAAGACCTTCTTGAAAAATGTTTCAAAGGTGCTTACAACTAAGCTAACAACCTGGAATCCAATTTCACCTGAATTAGAGATGCCTGTGTAGTTACTAACTCACCTGGGTAACACTGGCTTGGAAATTCCTCCTTTAATATCCATGGTGCTCCTCCTTGCTCCAACTTAAAGATCACCTCTGGTTTGGTAATGCAGTGCCCTGAAAATGGAAAATGACACAGGAGATAGGAAACAATTCCTGAATTCAGGAACTATGAGAAAAACAAAGGTCCAGCTTCAGTACCTGCCCAATGAAGGCATCTACTGGAATCTTCTACTGGGGAGGTAAGAATTCAAATAATATTACTGACACTGAAACCTAAATATCATTAAACTACTGAAGATCTATATGCTTTGGTAACAAAAGAAAGGAAATGCCCGATGTTGGCCGTTACTCAGAGAAGCTCTGCTTACCGAGTGAGACAAGGATACTGTAGTTCTCCAGCATCACATCCCTGTACAAGGTCCTTTGATGAGAGTCCAGCTGATTCCACTCCTCCTGGGTAAAGTCGACATTCACATCCTCAAATGAAATTGATTCCTGTAACAGCACATATCTGATTAATCTGAAGCATTCTGAACTGGGTGACATAGAAAAGATTATTTAGAAACAATGTCTCCATATTGAGTTTACCAGAAAAAGTTTGTAGTTTGTATGGGATGCTTACTATATTCCCTGTTCTGCATTATATTTTCTGGGAGAAAAAGAAACATAGTAAAAGTACTTAATGAATTCACTGACTCATGCATAAAACACATACAGTTCTCACAAAATTCATGAACTATCCTAGATATTAAGATACTTATAATACTGCTTCTAATCTCAGGAAGCTTACAATCTGGTATGGATGTAAAATAGCACAAGATTAGGAAAGAACTAAGTTTGGGGCTTTAATGATAATTTTCAGCATATTCCTTTAGATAAGAAATATCAAAATATCTAATGATTCACCCCACCAGGAGTAATTTTTAAGCACTCATAAATCTATGTTAATATATGTATGTTATGAATGTGTGTATGTGTGTGTGTGTGTATCCATGGTAGTCCATGCATTGAACTGTTCTAACAGGCACAAGTTTCAGTCACCACAATCAGTTAAATAACACCAGCCTGCAAGAACATGGTTCAAATTTTAATTAGCATTGTGTATTAATTGTGAGTAATTGTATAAAGCACAAACTTCACTGTTAGCTCTTCAGTCCTTAAACCAATACATTTATAACAAATGTGCGTAACTACCAGTGACCAGCCATCATTTCAGTTGATAACTGGTCACTGAACATCTGTTATTCAGCTCACACGGAGACAGAAAAGTATGAACTTGTGATGGCTCCTGATCTTCCAGGGATAAAGCCATATGGCAGTTTGAAAAGTAACTGAAAGAGGGAGTTATCAACAAAGATGAAAGTGCAGCAAAGAAACAAACAGTAATTATGCTTTAAATGAACCTCAAATTGAACGTAAATGGAATTTTAAAAGGAAAAAACTGCCTATGGGAATGGTGACACGGCCACCATCCAAGAGAATCTAGAGGACCTTAGTGAAGGTGAGCTTACTGACAAGACGCAGAAGAGTTTGCTCTATGTCGTAACTCACACTGTAAGGAAGAGGCAAGCCCTATTCAAACTATTCTTGTAAATTTTTTACAAAGTTATAAAACACTTTTTTTTAACTTTTTTTATTGTATAGTATAACATACGTACAAAGCAAAGAAATAAAAAAGCAATCGTTTTCAAAGCATTCTCCAAAAAGTGGTTACAGGATAGTTCCCAGAGCTTGTCCTGAGCTACCATACAATCCTCTCATATTTTTCCTTCTAACTGCTCCAGAATACAGAAGGCTAGTGGGCTTAAAATACTTTTTTATTGTCACAACCGAACTTTTTTTTTCCTTCTTTTATTGTGAACAATAACATACATACAAAAAAGCTATAAATTTCCAAGCACAGCACCACAATTAATTGTAGAACATATTTCAGACTTTGACATGAGTTAAAATTTCACAATTTTAAGCTTTTACTTCTAGCTGTTCTGATCTTTCCATACCTCTCACTGGGGTTTTTGGGCTATGGCAATTCCAAACTTTTGATATTTTGGAAGGGTCTGTCATTAATATGGGGTAGGGAGATGGAACTATCTGATGTTCTGGAGAGTCTGGGCTAGGTTTCACAACTTATCTGGACCAGGGACCTATCTGGAGGTTGTAGGTTCCTGGAAAGTTACTCTAGTGCCTGGAACCCTTGTGGAATCTTGTAAATTGCCCTAGGTGTTCTTTAGGATTGGCTGGAATGGTCCTGGTTGGGGATTGGCAGGTTATGACAGGTAACAAGGTCTACCTGAAGCTTGCATAAGAGCAACCTCCAGAGTAGCCTCTCGACTCTATCTGAACTCTCTCTGCCACTGATACTTTATTAATTACACTTCTTTCCCCCCATTTGGTCAGGACGGAATTGTTGATCCCATGGCGACAGGTCTGGATTCATCCCTGGGAGTCATCTCCCACGTTGCCAGGGAGACTTTCACCCCTGGATGTCATATCCCATGTACAGGGGAGGGCAATGATTTCACTTGCAAAATTGGGCTTAGAGAGACTGAGGCCACATCTGAGCAACAACAGAGGTCCTTCAGAAGTAACTCTTAGGCATGCCTATAAATAGTTTAAGCTTCTATACTACCTACATAAGCTTCACAAGAGTAAGCCTCATGATTGAGGGCATGACCTATTGATTTGGATGTCCCTAAAGTTTGACACTGTATAAGGCGATTCCGTGATGGTAAGGTTCAATAGTTCCATAGTCTTTCTCCCCTCCCTCAGGGGACTTTGCCAATACTTTTTCATTATCTAGTTAATATACTCTAGAATGTTTCTAGGCATTACAATAATCTATACAGGATTAAAGGACCTCTTCCTCATTCTGTGCTCTCTGTTTCAGTTGTTCAATGAGCTATACAGATAGGTTGAATTAGATTATGCACTACAGAAAATTTCAGTTCCAGATCATATAAACCTTTCTTCCATTGGTTTCAAAGAGTATGTGTGGTTCTAAAATACAGACACTTGTCTTCCTTACCCCTATGTTCTGAATTACTTTAACCTCAACCTGTTCAGTTTCGTTCTTATCTCTAAACACCAGGTTTAGAGATAAAACAGCCTCTCAAAATCCAGAAATAATAATCACCACTCTGGACTTATTTTGTCTGCTCTAAAAGCTTACAATCTAAGCCTCTGTTTTCTTATAAACATTTTCCAAAGGTGACCATACCATCCTTGTTTTTTGTTTCTGACTTAGGTTGTCTTACCAAATATCTGTATGTTCATTCAGACTGTTGCATGCCTCACAACAACGTTCCTTTTTGTAGCAGCACAGCCTTCCTTCATAAGTATACACCATTGTTTGCCATTCTACTTCTCCGTCAGTGCATCCTTCAGCCACACGCATTCATCGGGAATCATGTAGAGGGTCAAAGTCCACAGTCCATCAACATTCTCAATTTTAGATAATTTCATTGTTCTCAAGAGGCTGAAAACCAATAAACACACCTTCACCAAATAGGAGATCTAAACCTCCTCTTAACTCTTGTCCCTCATCCCATTATTTACCTCTGCTGTTGCTGTGGTAGTGCTGATGCTTTCCTTCTGAACATAGATCATAGCATGCAATAGCAGTTTTCCTCCTATAGCCCGGACTTAAACACTCTTTATACAAGAATCGTATCTTTGAATTCTTACAAAAACTCATTCATATTTCTAGTGTGAGCCAGTGGGACACACAAGTCTATACAACCCCTTTCATCTTGTTCATCTTCAATATGGTAATATTACTTCTAGACCCACTAGAGAAGCCCAACCTTTGCCACATCCCCAAATTTCTGATAAGCGGTATTCTCATTTTCATTCATCTCCAGATAGCTGCTGATTTCCCTAGAAATCTCTTCTCCTAGCCACTGGTTGTTTAAGAGTGCAATAATCTCCACATATTTGTGAATGTTCCCATTCTTTGGTGGTTATTGAGATACAGCTTCATCCTGTTGTGATCAGAGAAACTGCTTTGAATAATTTCAATATTTTAAAATTTATAAAGACCTGTTTTGTGCCCCAGCATACGGTCTATCCTGGAGAATGTCCCATGAGCACTAGAGAAAAATGTATAACCTTGTGCTTTGGGATGCAATGACCTATGTAAGTCTGTTAGGTCTAATTTATTTATCAAGTTATTTAACTTCTCTATTTCCTTGTTGATCTTCTGTCTGGTTGTTCTGTCTATAGAGGAGAGTGGTGTATTGAAATCTACTATTATTGTTGAAACATCTATTGTTCCCTTCAGTTTCACCAATGTCTGTCTCATGTACCTTGGAGCTCCTGGATTGGGAGAATAAACATCTATGATTGTTATGTCTTCTTGGTGAATTAACCCTTTAATTAGTATGTAGTGTCCTTCTTTGTCTCTTATGATGACTTTACACTTAAAGTCTATTTTGTTCGATATTAGCATAGCTACTCCTGCTTTCTTTTCATTACAACTTGTGTGGAAGATCTTTTTCCATCCTTTCACTTTCAATCTATTTGTATCCTTGTGTCTAATATGAGTCTCTTGTAAACAGCATATGTTTCTTAATCCATTCTGCTAATCTGTATCTTTTAATTGGTAAGTTTAATATGTTAACATTCAATGTTATTACTGAAAAGACATTTCTTGATTCCACCATCTTATCTTTTTTATTTGTCAGATCTATATATTCTTTTCCCTCTTTCTCTTTGTATTCTTTGAATTACCCGTATGTACTCTTCAATTCTGTACCCTCCTCCAGACCTCCCTCTCCTGAGCTGGCTGAACTCCTTTTAGTATTTCTTGTAGGGCCAGTCTTTTGTTGACATATTCTTTCAGAACTTCTTTGTATATGAATGTTTTAATCTCTCCCTCAATTTTAAAGGACAATTTGGCTGGGTACATAATTTTTGGCTGGAAGTCTTTATCTTTCCGGATCTTGAATATATCCTACCACTGCCTTCTCTCCTCCAGGGTGCTAGGTGAGTAGACGGAACCAGTCTTATTTGATTTTCCTTGTATATAGGAGATTGTTCTCAGGATTTTCTGCTTCTCTTCAACATTTGACAGACTGATTAGCATGTGCCTTGGGGAAGGCTTATTTGGGTTTATTCTGTTTGGAGTTCTTTGACTTGTATATTTCTGTACTTTATGAGGGTTGGGAAGTTTTCCCCCTTTATATCCTCAACTGCTCTTCCTTGCCCTTTACTCCTCTCTTCTCCTTCTGGGACACCAATGATTCTTATATTTGTGCACTTTGTCTATCATGTCCCTGAGTTCCCATTCAATTTTTTCCATCTTTTTGCCATTTGCTGTTTTGAGTCTTCAAAGTCAATTATCCTGTCCTCTATATCACTTATTCTTTCTTCTGTCTCTTCAAATCTGGTGTTATGTGCCTCTAGTATGGTTTTTATTTGCTCAATGGAGTCTTTAATCTCTGTGATTTCCACTATTTTTCTATTTATTCTTTCAGATTCCTCTTTGTGCTCTTCTACTGTCTTCATGATCTCCTTTATGTCATTTGCTATCCCACTTATTTTATTAAGTAGAGTTGTACGAACAACTTTGATTAGTTGTTCCAACATCTGTGTCTCCTCAAGTGTTTTAATTTGGTCATTAGGCAAGGTTACAACTGTCTGAATTGTGATATGCTTTGTGATCTTCTGCTGTCTTTGTTGCATGTAGATATCTTGGTTGATTTACTTTGGGAGTTCATTTCTTTCAGTAGTCTAAGGCTTTGTGTTTGTGGGATAGTTGTACAGCAGGGAGCAAGGAACGGGATGGAGCACTCAGTACGGTGATTTGTTTCAGGGCAGTTATGAGCGCAGGCTGGGATGTTACGCGGGTGCTTCTGGACGTGGGCGCCCAGCAGCCAGGGAGGATGTAGCTGTGCAGGTGCACCAGTCTGGAGTACATAACCCTGGTGTGCACTGGTCTAAGGCTTGGGGCCCTTGTGTGCATGCATAGGGCTGTGGCAGCAGGTTGGTATTACACTTTTGTGAACTGGGGGCAGATGTGACCAGGCTGTGCAGGTCAGCACTTTCTCAGAGCTGGGAAGTGAGGCTGAGGGCTGTGTGCATGCGTGGTTCTAGGACTGCTGTAACATGCAGTTCCCAGAGCTGAATGATGTGATTGGGGGCCCTTGTGCATGCATGGGCCTGGGAGTGCCATAAACAGATGCACTGAGCTCAGGGAGGGTGGGGTTAGGCTGTGCAACAGTATGGATGGGGAATGGGGGGGTTGGGGCAGGGGTAGCCCAGGTATGGAGGTTAGTGCCCACAACCTTTATGTGCTGGTAACAGCCTGTATGGAACAGGGATGGGGAGGTAGTGCTTGGGAGGGGTGTAGAAGAGGTGGGTTGGGCTGCACTAGGGGTGGGGACAAGAGCAGGTATATGCACTGGGGGCTGGTGGGGTAGAGACGCCTGGAGCACGGGGAATGGGAGCAGATGAGGGGGTTCAGGTGCATGGGGTGCAGGGTGAGTCGCCGGTCATGGGGCTGTGCTGGTGAAGGCAGCGTGCCCAAGGAACGTGGCCTGGCTTATTTCCTAGTCCTATGTACATCTGTGCACTCTGGCGGGCTCCACCACTCCACACCTCCATGCCAGGCTCCAGCCCTCTGTCTCCTCAGGTCTTCAGCCTCTGCAACCACGGCTGTCACATGTAGTGCAGAAGGCTCTTCCAGGTCAGCAGCAGTCCCGAACTGCTGCCTCAGTCACCCTCCTGTCCCTTTTCTAACTTTTCTGTGGAACAGGGATAAGCTCAAGCTGCTCTAGTCAGCCATCTTCCCGGAAGTCTATAAAACACTTTTAATTCTTGATGCATCTACTGTTAAATTTCAGGGTACTAACTAAATATTAATTGTACTACTTGTTTTTCATTTCCCTGTATATTTATTACTGACAGTAAAAGAGTTCAGCATGTTTCGACAAAAATTTTGAAAAGTCACAAAACAACTGCAATTTTTCCCAGTGATTATTGAGATCTCTTTTCATGGCTTATGCTTGTATAACCATTTTTATGTTCCCATAGTAATGTCAAAGTTAGACTGCCTGTGTCTTGAGTATATTTGTTTACACTGTGATGTATGTTTCTGTGTGTAGTATGTAAAGACAGAAACTTCTAAAATCAAGGTGTGCTGAATAACACCCCCTACTCTGTATAAACATAGCTGCTGTTGGAAGGATAAAGGAAACAGATGTTTTCATAAATGTGGTACATGCTTCAGAGGTTCCAGAAATGGGCTATTCAGCCAGAGAGAAAATGGATATAAATTTTGTTTTAAGGCAGATCTTTGATGAGATCATGATAGTTCCACAGTGTGGAAATTCCCAATTCAGGTATCAACGGCCCTTAAATGGCCTATACACACCCTCCTGACAACCTGAAAGGAAATTCACTCATTCATATATTGTTCCAATAATTTTATTGATAAATCCTTGAAATCAGCTCTTTCACTGAGGGAGGAAATAAGAGGAAAAATATCCCACATTTCTGAATAACTTCACAATAGCTACCTTGACAAATCAAACTAAATCTTCATTTATATAAACAGAAAATAGAGATTCACTAGAAATTTGACAACCAGTAATATGAAAGACATGCACCAAGATGAATGGAAAAAGCAAGTAAGGAAAAAAAAAATCAATGTAAGAAGAGACTATATTTTTTGAGACACTGGAGAGAAATAGTAATCCTCAAATATATTCAAGAGAACATTGTTTCCATTAAATGCAAATCATCTGCTATGATAAGGAGGCATTATTTATAATAGTAGAAAACTTCAGTTGTTGAATTGTGAAACAAAACTCCTTAAAAGAAGCTCCAAAAACATTCCGGATATGGAAGGTAAAATTGTGCACATTTCCCAGGTAACAGAATAAATATGTATTCTATGGACAGAAGGTAAAGCTTGGAGACACAATATCATTCAAAAGAAATTCTAGAGAAAAAATAGAGAACAGAGTGGAAGGAAAAATAAAAGAAACAGTAAATGCACTGAGCTTACAACCCAAGTTTTTTTTAACAAAAGTATACACACCAGTATCATGCAGGAGTACTGAGAAAAGAGCAACCTTAAACACAACCTGAATCAATTTCTAAACTTGAACAATAAAGAAATTTGCAAGCTTGCCAAACCAACAAAAAGTAACCTATTATAAAATAAAGGAATAAGATTCAAACTGACACCTGATTTCTCATGTACAAACTCACATGCTAGGAAAAAAATTTGAACCTGGAATTCCATTCTTATGTTGAAATGAACCTATCATTCATGTATAAAATAAAGAAACGTCAATATCAGTAAAAGTACCAATATTACAGGATGTATGCCATCAAAACAGTAACAAAAACAAGAAAACAAATGCAAGGAAGAATACATGTCACCTGGCAAATAGCAGTGACCAAATACAAGGTCAGCAAAACTGATTTCTGACTGATGTATAGCAGGGAGCTGTGGAATTTTACATAGGTTACTATCTGCAATAGATGGTAAAAGGGAGAGGCTTTTGTGGCTCAGTAAATATGCTGTGTTACCCATTCAGTTACATACTCAGGTTAATCTGATCTTTATATTCAGGGTAGATGCACCGTGTTTGCCTGGCAACACTGATTCCCTGATATAACTGAGGTGGGGCTGGCTACACTGAATGACAGAAAAGCTAAAACAACTCACAGAAGTTTATCAATTCACAACACGAAATGAGGATAAAGTCAATAACAGAAGAACATATGCATACTTATCAATACCAGCCTGCCCCTAATGCCCAGTTTGGGAAATCTTCAATTCCCATTCTACCAAAATGCTCTCACATTCCAAGTGAGAAGTTGTCTTATTCTCAAAGGAACAGGAAGCTTGATGTGGATTTAGATCCAGAAGAGGTCTTGAATTTATCAACTGATTGTACCCCTTGACAAAATTAGCCATTAGTAGTCCCTTACTCTGTGGCTGTAAGTTTTATCATCTTTAAAATGGACTTAACTTATAGTACCTAAAGTTGTCACTGGCATTTTATGAGCTAATTCAGAAAAAACAATATAATGCCTGGAACACAGTGCATGTTCATATAATTAGTTATTATTGTGGCTGGTTGAGGAGGAAGGAGTTAAAGCAGCTCATCTACAATCTACTCAATCCCATGAGAGTGGGATGCTTATGAAAGAAAAACAGGTAACTTGGACTTATCTCTTTGTCAACTGGACCTCCCAAAAAACAGACTAATGATGATCGCTAAGAGGAAGAGACCTTACTTACATGATGCTGACATGACATAAATAGTAAAGGATCATTTTTAGCAAAATAAACCTAGAACCTATGGATTTATGAGGCCTACATTCCTAAAGAGTATCACACAAGCTATGTAATTTTCTGGAGGTATGAAATGGAGATATTTAATAACTTAAACACTCCCCACTGTGTGACATTATTGTCCGTAACCTCCATAAGAAGCAACTCCTCATTCATTAAAGTTTTTCATGAGACTGCAGCAATTCAGGTTCTTCTAATTCTAGTTCTCTTGCTATTTCCACATGTCTGGAGGTACCTCCTTCACTGAAGTCTTGAACCCACCAAAACCATCCATGAGGGTGGTAATCAACTTCTTCCAAATTCATATTAATGTTGTTAATTTAACATCTTCCCATGAAATATGAAAGTTCTTAATGGCATCTAGAATGGTGAATCCTTTCCAGAAGGTTTTGAATTTCCTTTGCTGAGATCTATCAGAGGAATCACTATCTATGGCAGTTCACATTATTAAATGTATTTCTTAAATAATAAGACTTGAAAGTTGACATTACTCCTTGATCCATGGGCTGCAGAAGGGATTGTGTTTGCAGGCATGAAACAACATTAATCTCACACATCTCCATCAGAGCTCTTGGGTGACCAGGTGTATTGTTAGTGAGCAGTAATATTTTGAAAGGAATCATTTTTTTCTGAGTGGTAGGTCTCAAAAGTAGGCTTAAAATATTCAGTAAAGCACACTGTAACTAGATATACTGTTATCCTGGCTTTGTAGTTCTCCTGATAGAGCACAAGGAAGAGTCAATGTAGCAAAATTCTTAAGGAACCTAGGATTTTTGGAATGGTAAATGAGCACTAGCTTCAACTTAAAGTCACCAGCTGCATTAGCCCCTAACAAGAGAGTCAGCCTGACCTTTGGAGCTTTGTCAGACACTGACTTCTCTCTAGCTATGAAAGTGCAAGATGGCATCGTCTTCCGTTATAAAGCTGTTTCATCTACACTGAAAATTCATTGTTTAGTGTAGCCACCTTTATCAATTAGCTAGATTACTGGATAACTTGCTATATCAGCACTTGCTACTTCCCGTTGCACTTCTATGTTATGGACACAGCTTCTTTCCTTAAACCTCATGAACTAACCTCTGCTAGGTTCCTCACCTCTCTCAGCCTTCACAGAATTGAAGAGTTAGGGCTTTGCTCTGGATTAGGCTTTGGTTTAAGGAATGTTGGGGCTACTTTGATCTTCTATCCAGATCACTGAAACTTTCTCTGTATCAGCAATAAGGCTTTCATTTTCTTATCATTTAGGTGTTCACTGGAGTAGCACTTTTCTTTTGCATTTACAACTTGCCTATTTGGCCCAAGAGGTCTAGCTTTTGGCCTGTCTCAGCTTTTGACATGCCTTCCTCTCTAAGCTTAGTCATTTCCAGCTTTTGATTTAAAGAGACATTTGACTCTTCCTGCCACTGCAGGGTTAACTTGCCTAATTTCAATATCGCTGTGTCTCAGGGAATAGGGAGGCCTGAGAATATGGAGAGGGAGAGGAGAATGGCCAGTTAGTGGAGCAGTCAGAACAAATAATGTCGATTACGTTCACTATCTTAAGAGCGTGGTTTGTGGCACCCCAAAACAATTCCCGCAGTAACATTAAAGATCACAGATCACCACTATAACAGGTATAACAACAATGAAAAAGTTTGAAATACTACAAGAATTAAATGTGACACACAGCAAAGAAGAACATGCTGATGGAGAAATAGCACTGAGAGACTTGCTCGATGCAAGATTTTGCCACAAACCTTCAATTTGTAAAAGACACAGTATATGTGGAGCACAATAAAATGAGGTATGTCTGTACCAGAAATCCTCATAATAGACTGCAAAGGCTCTAAAACTCTTAAGAGCACAAGAAGTATATAGTAGATAGCGAAAATCCACCTGTAGGTTAAAAGATCCTGATGGAAGAATAACTATTATAGAACACTAACACATTAACAGTAATAAAGGCTCAATTCTAACAATTAGGTAAGGGTTGTTAACAAGTAACAGAACCAGAAGGTTAGAAAACACTCAAAAAAAAAATAAAGAAAAGGTTGTCTAACAGTAAAAGTTAAGAAGTAGAAAAGATATAAGGCACAATACACAATATACTATATTGTACGTGTGTGTGTGTGTGTGTGTGTGTGTATATATATATATATATATATACAGGTGGACGGAGAGACACATAGATCAATGGAACAGAGAACCCAGAAATAGATCTAAGACTCTCTCTTAGGCTTCTGTTCCCTAGAAGCAGAGCCTGAGGAAGGGAACTGGGTGACCTTGATTTTGAGAGTGACTATAATGGGGTAGCATGGAGGACTTCCTTTGTGGTAATCAAACAGTTCGGTATCCACATTGTGGTGGAAGTTATACAAGTTTATACATGGGATCAAACTGCTTTTTATCCCTCTCCCCACAAATCTTTCCCCAGTTTTCTACCCTGGTGACTTTAACACCATCCACCCAGTCACCCAAACCACAAAACTCAAATTTCTTATAGAATGCTTCCTCTAGCTCTGCTTACTATATTCAGGCAGTCATTCCTACTTTTAAATTGTAGGTATTTTTAAAATCTATCTTCTATCATTCCTCATACTTCTCTTCCTAGACTATTGCAGCAGCTTCCTTAAAACTTGGCCTACCTCTCTTCTTCCCTAACTCCAGCCTGTTTTCCATATAGGCAGTTCATCTAAAATGCTGTTAAGTCAGAAATTGTGGAGTGTTTGAAATTTTATCCAATTCTGCAAGCTTTTTAAAAAGTTAGTCTGCCCCAAAGAAGAAAATGGAGAACACCAACAAATGGTCCAGGTTTGGAATAAAAAAGTTTTAACACTCCTACAAAATGACTGGGCAGCAGGTGGGGGTGGGGGTAGTGGTGACTTCCAGGGAAGATAGCTGATTAGGGAGCAAAAGGACACACCCCTACAAAAACAGTGAGTAGACAGGCAGAAACTGTCCAAATCAACAGTTCTGGGGCTCTGGAGACCAGGGGAGTTCTGTACAGCATCAAAAAAAGAGCAGGCTGGGAAGACTGAGAAGCTGCAGCAAAACTGGGTGAACCGCTCCCCTGGCAGTGGCCGGGATCCTCCACCCTCAAGGCCTGTACTTCATACAGTCCGTGCCTGGCTACCCCAGAGGCAGAGGGCTGTGAAGTATTTTTTCCTTGGCACAGGAGTGGGGAGGAAACGGGACACAGATGGTTGAGTGCTGAACGCAGCTTCTCATCAGTGACTTTGAACTTCTGGTTTCCAGGTCTGAATCGCGATTCTACACTGCCTGGAAAATGGACTCTAGCATTATTCCATCACTCCTGGTAGAAGCTGAAAAATAAACACTGACCCCTTAGAGCAGTGATGAAAGATTTGCCAAAGAGTGCCATCAGCTGAGCAGGCTACTGACATGCACTTTAGGGTAGGGAAAAACAGAAGTAAAAAAGGCCTTCTTGCTTGGCATGTTATAGTTTGCTAGCTGCCGGAATGTGAAGAAGGAATATGTCTCTGGGGAGCTTCATTCCAGGTGGGTCTTGATTACTTTACTGGAATTCTTTAAAAGAGAAGACATTTTTGGAAGAGTTTGAGAGCAACAGAGCCAGGAGAACGATGAGAGAGCTGTGACAGAGCCATGAGAGGAGAGAGTCACGGAGCCCACACAGCCAGAGACCTTTGGAGACTGAATACATTCCTGGGGGAGCTACATGAAACAAGAAGCCTGGAGAGAAAGTTGGCAGATGTCACCATGTTTGCCAAGTGCCTTTCTAGTTGAGAGAGAAACCCTGAACTTCATCAACCTTTCTTGAGTAAAGGAAACTGCTTGTTGATACCTTAATTTGGACATTTTCATAGACTTGCTTTAATTGGGACATTTTCATGGTAATTGTAAACTAGCAACTTAATAAATTCCCCTTTCAAAAAGCTGTTCTGTTTGTGGTGTATCACATCTGGCAGCCAGCAAACCAGAACAAAGGGTAAAAGGAGACAAAAATAAGATATGATATATGAAAGCCAAAGGATAAAATTGTTGAAGTACTGCCTATATAGTAATAATGTTGAAACTAAATGGATCAAACAACCCAAGCAACATACACAGATTAGCAGAATGGATAAAAAACATATGATCTATCTATGCTGTTTACAAGAGACTGAGACCCAAAGACCCAACTAGGTTGAAAGCGAAAGACCAGAAAGAGATAAAATACACAAGAGGTAACCAAAATAGATCTGGGATAGCTATATTAATATCAGACAAAATATACTTTAAATGCAAAGCAGTTATAAGAGACTAAAGAGGACATTATGTGTTAATGAAAGGGGGCAATTCACCAAGAGCAAGTAACAATCATAAATATTTAAGCACCTAACAGGTTGCCTCAAAATACATGAAAACACTGGCAACACTGAAGGGAGAAATATGCTTTTACAATAATAGTTGGAGTCTTCAATATACCACCATCATCAACAGATAGAATATCTAGACAAAGGATCAGTAATGAAACAGAGAACTTCAAAGATATGAAAAATGAACTAGACCTAACAGACGTATACAGAACATTGTACCCCAAAATAGCAGGATATATTCTACTCAACTACTCATGGATAAAACCACGTTGGGTCAGAAAATAGGTTTCAATAAACTTAAACATATTGATACTACACAAAGCACTTTTTCTGATCATAATATAATGAAGCTAGAAATCAACTACAGGTGGAGAACTGGAAAATTCAAATATATGGGGGTCAAACAACACACTATTAAACAATCAGTGGATCAAAGAAAAAATTACAAGAGAAATCAGTAAACATCTGGAGAGGAATGAAAATGTAAACACAACACATCAAAACATGGGATGCAACAAAGGCAGTGTTGAGAGGGAAATTTATGGCCCTAAATGCTCACAATAAAAAAGAAGAGATTAAATCAAAGACCTAAGGGCACACCTGGAAGAATAAGAAAAAGAACAGCCAACTAAACCCAAAGCAAGCAGAATGAAATAAATAAAAAAGATCAGACCAGAAATAATAAAAACTGTGAACAATAAAAACTACCTTTTGTGTAGTATATCTTTTTCTGGTCTTTCATCATAAAAACCAAAAGCTATTTCTTGGAGAAGATCAATAAAACTGACAGCCTTCAGCTAGACTGACAAAGAAAAAGAGAGAAGAAGCAAACAAATAAAATCAGAAATAAGATGGGCACATTATTACTGATGCCAAAGAAACAATAAAGATCCTAAGAGAAAAACATTAAAAAAAAAGATCAAGAGGACACTATGCCAACAAACTAGACAACTTAGATGAAAGGGACAAATTCACTCATGTGAAATTATAATTAACAAAATTATGGCGTTATTATCTAGAATACAGGTTACCAGAAGATAAAATAAGAGTAGAGAATGGGGAGCTGATGCCTAATTTGTGCAGAATTTTTAATAATATGGATGGTAAATGTTTGGAAATGGAAAAAGGTCATGATAGCACATTATTGTGACTGTAATTAATAGCACCAATTTGTGCATGTGATTTGAGTTGAAAGGTGAAGTTTAGGGTAGTGTATGTCACTAGAAGGAAAGCCAGAGGATGAAAAATGGGACTGTCTAACAGCGAACCCTGTCATGAATGATTACTGTGATTAAAAGTACAAATACACAATGTTTTTTCATGAACTAGAACAAATGTACATTACCATTACAAAATGTTACTAGTGTGGTATATGGGGAAAAAAGACACCTAACGCAAACTATGGACTACTTCAAAAAAAAAAAAAAAGCATTATGCTTTTTACCTGAAGTCTGTAGCAATTTAAAAAATTAACCCATCCCTTTTGGGGAGAACAACAGCTTGATAATTATAAGGATAGGAAATATAAGGATAGGAATATCATGTTTGTGTGACCACTTAGGGTAAAGAAACAAAGGTTAGCTTCATCCATATCACTATAATGTCATTAAAAAAATTTTTATTGATAAAACACTATACAAACATGCAAACATTCTTAACATATGAACATTCCATACATGGTGCACAATCAATGGCTCACAGTATCATCACATAGTTGTGTATTCACCACCATGATCATTTTTTTGAACATTTACATCACTTCAGAAAAAGAAAAAAGAAAAAACTCATACATACCATACCCCTTACCCCTCCCTCTCATTGACCACTAGTATTTCCATCTACTCAACTTACTTTAACCTTTGTTCCCGCTATTATTTGTTTATTTCTTACCCATATTTTTTACTCATCTGTCTATACCCTAGGTAAAAGGAGCATCAAACACAAAGTTTTCACCATCACACAGTCACTGTAAACACTACATCATTATACAATCATCTTCAAGAAACAAGGCTTTGATACAGAAGAACCATGTACGAAATAAAGTGTTCCCATATACCCCCTAAAAAAAAAAAAAAAAAGAAACAAGGCTTTGAACCACAGCTCTACAGTTTCAGGTACTTCCCTTTAGTCCCTCCAATACACTATAAACTAAAAAGGAATAGCCATATAACGCATAAGAAAACCTTCAGGATAACATCTCAACTCTGATTGAAATCTCTCAGCCACTGACACTTTGTCTCATTTCTCTTTCCCATTTTGGTCAAGGTTTTCTCAATGCCTTGATGCCAGATCCCAGCTCAGCCCGGGATTTCTGTCCCACATTGACAGGGAGATTCACACCCCTGGAAGTCATGTCCCATGTACGGCAGTGAGGGCAGTGAGTTCACTTGCTGTGTTGTGTTGGCTTAGAGAGAGATAGACGACACCTGAGCAAAAAAGAGGTTCTCTAGGGGTGACTTTTAGGCGTGACTGTAAGCAGGCTTAGTCTATCTTTTGCAGGGTAAGTTTCATAGGGGCAAACCCCCAGATCGAGGGCTCAGCCTATTGACTTGGTTGTCTCCACAGTTTATGAGAATATCAGAAATCCTCCAAATGGGGAAGCTGAGTATTTCCCTCTTTCTCCCCATTCCTCAAAGGGGACTTTGCAAATACTTCTTTATTCACTGTCCAAAATTTCTGGGATGTATCTGGGGATCAAACTAACCTGGACAAACCAACAAAATCTCATGCCCTATTCAAAATTCCCTGTACTTATGGTGTTCAATTAAACTAACCATACAAGTTAAATTAGGAAATGTACCACCCAAAATATAAATTTTACACCAAATAAACATTTCTCCCTTTAGTCTCACACAGAAATTGAAGTTTTAAAATATGGATGATATCATCCCTTATCCAGTCTTCTGATATACCTCAGTCCTATCCAGATCAGCTTCATTCATATCACTACTCAATGCCTGATCACTTTTTCAACTTTTTAAACAGTTTCTGTATGGGGTACTGCTGACTTTCATAGTTTCAGAACTCTAATTATGAGTCTCAGGTGTCACATAAATGCCCGAAGTTTCCAGGAAAGACCACTGATACATACAAACAACTCAGTATCTGAGAATTTATAATTAACAGTCACACCTCCCGAATATGTGTAACTGCTGTAAGAGCTTACAATCTACTCCTTTACAATATGCCCCAATCTGGTATCCATGCTCTCAACTTTAGTTCACCAAATTTTTATATTATGGTTAGTCCATATGATTGAGGGAAGATAATATTTGTCTTTCTGTTCCTGACATTCCATTCAAGATACAGCTCTTAAGGCTCATTCATCTAGCTGCACGCCTCACACCTTCATTCCTTCTTGCTCAGCAGTCCATTATGTGTACGCCATAGCTCCCCCTTCCATTCCTCAGTCGTTGTGCCCTTAGTCCACCTGCATTCAGTGTGGATCAGGAGCACTGCCACCAGACACCAGTGTGCAAACGTCCATTCCTGTCCCCACACTCAGCTCCTCCAGGTACATACTGAGCAATGGGTTTCAGGATCATATGGCAACCCCACCCCTAGCCTCCTGTGGAACCACACACTGCCGTCCAAGGGCTGCATCTCTCATTTCCCTACCAACAGTGAGTAGGTACATCTCTTTCTCCACATTTTCTCTAGCACTTGTTTCTCTCTGACCGTTTTAAAATAGTTTTATTCACATATCATACAATCCAGCCAAGTGTATGTAGACATGCCTTCACCACCATACTCTATTTGAAGACATTTCCTTTTCTTCCACAAAGAATCCATACCCCTTTTCCAATCTCCCCACCTGCTGACATTTAGTTTTTGCTTAATGCCTTTGTTACATTCACTAGAAGCATACTACAATGTTACTGTTGACTACAGACCCTAGCGTATGTGGATTGTACTTTTCCCCATATACCATCTAATCTCAACACCCTGCAATACTGGCATTCCTTTGTTCTTCCTCATGCAAAAACATTTTTTAATTTGTACACTTAATCACCATCATTGTGCACTCTAGGCATTTCTAAGTTATCATCTCAGTTATCCTCTATCTTTCCTTCTGATCTCATATGTGGCCCCAGCCCTTCTCCCCCTACCATACTCACATTCAGCTTCATGCCATTACTTATATTATTGTGCTATAATCAGGTAGTATTGTGCTATCAATTTATGAATTTTTATAATCAGTCCTGTTGTACAATCTGTGTTCCTTCAGCACCAATTACAATCTCTACCCTGTTTCCATCTCCTGATAACCCGTGTTCTTAACTGAAATTCTCCAAGTTCCTCATTAATGTCAGTTCACATTAGTGAGACCAAACAGTATTCGTCCTTTTGTTTCTGGCTAATTTCACTCAGCATAATATCCTCAAGATCCATCCATGTTGTTACATGCTTCATGACTTTATTCTGTCTTACAGCCATGTAATATTCCACCATATGATATAGCACAGCTTGTTGAGCCACTCATCCAATGACAGACATTTGGGCTATTTCCATCTCTAGGCAACTGTAAATAATGCTGCTATAAACGTTGGTGTGCAATGTTTGTGTCCTTACCCTCATGTCCTCTGAATAGATACCTAGTAATGGGATTGCTGGATCATTTGGCAATTCCATACTTAGCTTCCTGAAGAATCGCCAAACTACCTTCCACAGTGGTTGTACCATTTTAAATTCCCACCAACAATGGATAAGCGTGCCTTTTTCTCCACATCCTCTCCAGCACTTGTTTTCTGTTTTTTTATAATGGCCATTCTAGTGGTGTGAGATGATAGCTCAATGTGGTTTTGATTTTTATTTCCCTAATAGCCAGTGAAGTTGAGCATCTTTTCATGTGCCTTTTAGCCAATTGTATTTATTCTTCTGAGATGTGTCTGTTCATGTCTTTTGCCCATGTTTTAATTGGTTTGTCTTTTTGCTGTTGAGTTGAAGAATCTTTCTATATATTCTGGATACTAAATGCTTAGCTGATATGTGGTTTCCAAATATGTCTCCCATTGTGTAGGCTGTCTTTTTACTTTCTTGACAACATTCTTTGATTACTATAATGTGATTTTATGATAGTTAAAGAAAAAGACTACTTGTTCTATAGCTGTGGTAACAAATAACCTTCAAAACCAATTTCAGACCACTTTGGTACATGTATAGACATGGGAACAAGTGAATTTAAACCTAGCTAATCAATGACAACTCACTTCAGTGAGCAATAGCCTGCGGCAGTCAATTTAGCCAAGTGGTACAGACACATTCCAGTGAACATACCTCTAAGGCTGATATTAACCCATTTCCACCTTTGTTTCCAAAACAAAGCACACTTCTTAGGCTGTCATGAACCCAGTCCTGACCTATAACCTACAGAACCCCCAAATCCAATAGAAAATCAACAGGTTACTTTGCTCAATTAATATATCTGACAAGCAATAACTATCATTTATTTATATTGAACTTTGTATTCCAGATTTAACTAGTTGTCTCAGCTTTGATATAGCAAAAAATCCAGAAAAGATGAAGCAGTCAAGAAAAACAGCATATGATAATCATAATGAGCCAAGGAGGAATACCTGGAAATAAGCTAGGAGAAAAAAGATTCAGAAAGAAGACAGGGTTCAGTGGTTAGAATGCCTGCCTTTATTGTAGGAGACCCGGGTTCGATTCAGGGACTATGCACCACAAAAAAAAAAAAAAGACAACACCATGAAGTAGACAGAAGAAATCATTGTGGCTTTGTCCAATAAACAGAGATGGAAACCACAGGCAACAGTCCTTTCAGGCTTAACTAAGGTTGTATGTTATATCTCTTTCATGAAAACAATAAAAGAAATTTCTTCAGATTTCACGACCAGGGAGTCTTTATGATCCGCAAAGAAATAACTCTGTTTATTCTTATGGTCAAAGCAAAGTATTTCCCTTTCATATAAAGCATCAGGAATAAATTCGCACCTCAAGGACCTTATCTCCACAATAATTAACTTGACTTTTCCCTGCTTTCGATCTATTAACTTCTATATTATTTAAGGTAAAACAATATGATAGATGAATAAACAAACAACTCACCTGAGATTTGCTCATTTTCTGTTGCTCTTGGAAAAGTGGAGAGAAGGGTAAATGTACAACTAGGAGAGAAGAAAATAGAAGGCGGTGGTGAGAGATATGGCCTGATGTGCAGCTTGAGATTTAACTGCCTAAAAACCTCTGCCCACCAACTGGTTAAAAACATACCCCTTTAGGAAAAAATCCTTTAGCCCTAGAGAAGAGTCAGCAAAAACAATGTGAAGGAGAATTCACCCATATGTTGGGCTGTGCTATTTTTCACTGGGTTTACTTCCTACGGATTTATTAATAATTCCATGTTTTTCTTAGAACCAACCCAGGACTGACTGAACAAATGATCAGAAGACAAATTGTTATCCCCATACCAATGTTCTGGGAAAACCATTCAGGATATTAAGTTCTCATTGACTTGCTTCACTTTAGCGTTAAGAGAGATCACTCTGCAGAAAGAAATGGGTATGTTTTAAGGAAAAGTTCATTTAAAAAAATTGTGAGTTAACTCAAACTTGTCACTGACTTATGTGTTATAAAGTAAATAGTTGCTTTCTACTCCTGGCTCTGGCACTAGCAAACTGAGGGACTCTCGATAGGCTGCTGACTCACACACTCATGGTTTTTCAGCCTCCAGATGAAGGAGACCCAGATCCTTACTGCATGAACATTCTGATTCCTGAATGGCAGGGAAGACTGCAGCGTACCTCTAGAGGGTGCATGTTACAAAGGACATTGGATGACAGCAGCTCAGAACCTAGAAAACACTAGTGGAGAATAAAGGCAGGACGCATTTACTGAAGGGTGGAGTCAGAATTCTTTCTGCTGGGCCTAGCGATCTCCTGTAGACTATGCTCTGGAGAAATCTCTAATGAATTAATATTTCCTATGCAACCTGCCCCTTGCCCACCCACCCCTAGCACCCCCGATACTAGCTCACTTAACTTTTCTGAAGTTTCAACTTTTCATCATCACGGTAATGCCTTCTGGATGAGGATACATTACCAAAGCCTTGCTCATGCTGGGATGAATTCATAAGATGAGTTATTATTTTAGGCTGTGTAAATCTAGAATCTACTTCTTTCTAGGAGTTTGCTGCCTCTCCTCTGAAGCTATGGTGAGAAGTTTCAGGTCAGAGTGATGTTCAGAGTGGGATTTTTGTTCCTGGGACCCCCTTCTTCTAACTTCACAAGAGCTGCTTTGTTCCAAGAGGGCTGGAACCTGGGACAAAATCATTTAACTTAGTAGCTCCATTCAATCTCCCACATTTTACAGAAATTATTTATATAAAATCAAAGTAAGGCCACTGAGTTTGCTGATGTCTGGGCAGTGCCAAAATCCAGGCAATGCAATTATTCCAGTCTGACCCAAGGATTCCAAAAAGATGCCAAGAAATTCCGGAACACATTGTTGCAAGGTGAGATTCAGTTCACACACCACAATTATGTCCCTGGGCCTAGACAGGAACCAGTGAGGAACACAAAGCCAGGTTTTAGGCAGAGCCACCGCATTTCATTTCAACTCTCTGAGCATCAGCTGCCAGCACTGCCTGAAGCGCACAGCACCCAATGTATGACACTGGGGGTTCAAAGAGAGAGTTTAATGCCACACACAAAGCAGAAGATCAGATGGCCTATCTATCCCAAAATCTATCCGACCGCCCTCCCCCGAGTCTAAGGAGTTCATCGTTTTTTAAGGATTCAAACAAGGGGAAATGGAGTTAAAAGTATAAATAGACTATAATAACCATCACAACAGGAAGTATAAGCAAGGGTGGGACTAGTCGAGTTTCAGTGATTTCAGATATTAACTTCTGATTATTCTATAACATAGAGAGACAAACAAACACAAGAAATGATTCAGTATTATTAATTTCTTGGTTACAGTCTTGTTTGTCAAAGTGGAAAACAGCTCCATAAAGGTCTTTATGACGATTAAATCAAGTAGCTATAAATTCAAAAGAACCTATTTTCAAAATATCTGCTAATACCACCTGCTAAGTTTGTACCAAATTTCTTCCCTATGTAAAAACTGAAACCCTCAGAACGCCACGTGGCAAATGTTATTAACACCCGGGTTTTGCAGGGGGGAAACCCAGCCTGGGCAGGGTGAGGAGCTCGCGTCTGTCATTCACAAGCAGCTCTCACCGAAGCAGCACCCCCGCCCCGCCCCAAAGCCCCGGCAGTTCCGCGCTGGCTCGGGGCACGCGCCAGGCACGCGAGACCACGGTCCCCTCCCGGGCCAGACACGACCCCGTCCGGCGGCCGCCAGGGATCCGGGGAGGCCGCTCCCTCCGTCCCTCAGGCGCCTGGAGGACCCGCCCCACGGCCCGGGGTCCCCTCTCCCCCACCAGCCGGGCTCCGGCCTCGCGGGGCTCCGCTCTACCTCCGCCCCAAGCGTCCTGGGCTCACCCGTCGCTCCCCCTGGCGTCTGAGCAGGTCCCTGGGCCCGCGCAGACCAAGACCCTCCCGGATTTACTCCGAGGGAAGGGAAACGCGAGGAAGAAGCCTGGGAGAAGACGGCCGCGCACATGCGCAGAGCGAGCCCCTGCTGTTCCCGGAACGCGGCGCGAGCCAATAAAGGACGGGACTACATTTCCCGTGAGCCCTGGTGCCGCTTCCCGGGGACGCCTAGGGGCTGTGGGTCCCGGGCTGGTTCGCGCGGGCACGTGCTTCTCTGGACAGCGGGAGGCTGCAGGACGCTGCGATGCGATGCAGGGTTGTTGCCAGAATACGTTTAAAAGAATAAGCCGTAAAGGCCGCTTTTGGGACCGTCAGAGAAATGTGAATTGCACAGATTATAAACACGGTTAATTTTGGCGGTAGTCAAAATGTAATTATTTTTAAAAACTGCCCATAAATTTACAGCTGTACACGTAAGTATTTAGGGGTGAGTCTTAGGTTAAATTACCTAACAAGAAAAAAAGAAGTAGGCACCAATGACAATTGTTAATTAAGGTCCTGGATATACTGGGATTTGAATTTTTCTTTCGTTTGTGTTTAAAATATTCATTTAAAAAAAAAACCTGTCATTTCCTCCAACGTGTGTGCTTTTCAGACAGAAAGTTGCTTAAAGGAAGGAGCAAAGATGCCTGTCAATTGCATTTATGACTATAAGTGAGAAATTGAGTTAAAATACAAGAACAGCATCCCACAGTCTTTCTCTAAAGGGTTTCTTTGAGAAATGAAGAAAAGAGAAAGGCCAGCAAGTTATCTAAATAATTAACACACATAATTCTTGTTATATCAAAAGAAGGAAACAAAAGTCATATTTTACTTCCCAGGAGGACCAGGTGTAAAATGGTGGTGCATACCCTTCGGACATGTTTACCTAAACGACAGACTATTTACCACTCTTGTACAACAAAAACCTACATCCTGAACATTTTCCTTGGACAATATAAACAATGTATTACTAGTGTGTCACAACAAAACAAAATAAAATTTCTTTTAAAAATAGGGGAAAAAATTAGGATTATAGTTATCAGGAAAATAACATCTAAATATGTAAAGAAAACAATAAAATGTGAAGATGAAGAAACACTGTTTCGTGTAATTAGACCTCCACGTTTTTGTATAAATGTGTTTTTGGCCTCTGCCAACTGGGGCAACTGATAAAGCCCACAAAATTCAGGGACTTGCTTGGCAAAAGAAAACTTTTGGGATTGGTTGGGTGGATTTACAACCCAGCAGTCCAATAATAATAATAATAATAATAAACTTAGATATCTTCCAAAGTAATGGACTCTAAGTTTCTGGTGCAGAAACTGCCACTATATGCCAGACATGTGGAAAGTTAGCACATTAGGTCTTAAGGTGAATGAGCCACATGGGGGAGTTGGGGTATTGGCCCCACATGCTCCTGATAGAGTAACTGTATTGAACCACTGATCCCTTCTTAGAGCCATCACTGATGCCTCACCAGTGTTGACACTTTTGTAGGTTACAGCTTTGCTGTTCCCGTCCAATTAGCCAACTTGGACACCACTATGATGGCCTTTGAAACAAAATCATCTCATGCCTTATTTAATGGACATTGCACACACCCAAGTGTTGCTAATTGTATTGTACAAATTGATATTTTAAATATGTAGAATGTCTCTCTTAACTGTAAGAGATTGTTCCCTTTAGGACAGAAGCAGTGGTAGAAGTGCACAGCCAAGCTACACCAGCCCAGCCACGTAATATCAATAAATGATAGGGGAGATCACTGCTAGGAGGAAAGGACTCCAGTTTTTGGTTTGCTTATGTTTGACTGAGACAGTTTTTAGGCCTTTCCTCTACCTTCTTCTCCTTGTGCCCCACATCTGGACAAGTGGACAAGAAAGGTTGGATGCTCACTTCTTTGGTGCCAACAGGAAATTAAAATCATGCAAATCTCTACCTGCGTGCAGAAACTCTTACCCCAGATCCACCCCTAATCACAACGAAAATCAGTCCAGTCACCTTTCCTTGCTTTCTCAAGCCATTTTGGACCTGCTTGAGAGGCCGTTCTCCTGAGAGCTCAATTACCTAAGAAATAAAACTTTTCATAACCTTTTGCTGTATGTGTGGCATCCTCAGTCTCGACATCCAATCCAAACCTTGAGTACCTTTGCAGGTGACTGTAACAATTGCTACTCTGATTAAAGAACTGGTAAATATCAGAGTGTTTTAAAAACTATCCAACAAGTTGTACAGACTGCCCTGCTAGTGGGTCAATTAGTCCTAGTAAGCTTCTTGAGCTATGAACGTCAGTGACTGACCACTATGCAAACTGGAGCTAATGAGGCATCAGTGGAATCTCCCACCAGCATGAAAGAGTAGCCAGTCCCCTCCCCAGATGTGGCTTTCTTAGGGGTGGAAACTGCCAGCACTGTGGGCTAGATTGACTTGAGTTCTCTCAGGGTGACAGAATCTGTTGATGAACAGACTAAGTTAAAAGCCAACAGGGGGTGGGCCACAATGGCTCAGCAGGTAGAGTTCTCGCCTGCCATGCTGGAGACCCAGGTTTGATTCCTGGTGCCTGCTCATGTGGAAAAAAAAGTCAATGGGTGACTCCTACGTTGTGGACCTGGAACCTCTTTTGTGAAGTAGCAGCTGAGGAGACTCCAGCTCTCGCCATGGCCGAAGAGAAGCCCAAGGAAGGAGGAAAGATTGAGAATAACAATTATATTAATTTGAAAGTAGCAAGACAGGATGGTACTGTGGTACAGTTTAAGACTGAGGCATACACTACTAAGTAAACAAATGAAAGCCGATTGTGAACAACTGGTGGAAATGGAGGGCAAAGATACACTTGATGTGTTCCAGCAGAAGACAGGCGGTGTCTATTAAAAAGGGAGCCTTCTCCTTTACTCCAGAACTCTGTTCCTACAGACCAAGAATACATTCTCAATTAGAAAAACCATAATTTGGTCCCACCACATCCTGACTACTATAGTATAGTTTTCTCTATTCTTTTTTTGTTTTGTTTTTTTACTTTTCCCTGTTCCTTTATTGTACATAAAGTTACTGGCTTATATGCACAAGCATATTGCCGTTTTTTGTTTTTTTTTTAATTAAATGGTCAATGGTATTTTTTTATGCTGTATGGCGTGGTCACATTTCATTATTTTTCCTCATGAGTATCCTGTTATTGCAGCACACCAATGGTATGTTTTAATTGACATTAAATGAAGATGGGAAGGGAAAAAACACTGGTTCTGTGAAAGTACCCCTTTCTCCATTAGTGACATGCTCATTCAACTCTTATCTTTATATTCCAGTAAGTTATTTTACTCTCACTGTTTAACAAAAACCAACAACATAAAAAATCCTTGCATACCTTGTTCAACTGGAGAATTTTAATATTTATCCTTATAAAACCAGGGGCAATTTTATAATTTTTTTGTACGTAGCTGTTATATGTAGGCAATCCGTCTTTAAGTAGGGATAAATTACACTAAAAGAAATGAATCCCAGATAGTTTTCCCTTCAAGTTAAGCATCTTGTTGTTTAAATAAAATTCTTTTTTAAAATGAAAAAAAAAAAAACCAACAAAAAAGCCAATGGATGAACAGTCACTGTGGCTGTGCAGCCCTCGGAAAAATTGTTAAAAAGTTTCTATAAAAAAAGAAATTCTATTCAATAGGCAGAATTGTGGGATGTAGAACTGACCTTGGAAAACACCCTGAAAAATTCACCTTGCTCCCATTTTCACTGACTCACAGGCAGTAGCCTACTAGCTGTCAGGTGGTCCAGCGCCTAGCAGTGGAATCAAGTACCAACTTCTGCGCGGTTGAACATTATGGCAGCAGATTGTGCAGTATCTCTACCCTGTTTGTGACCCATGTGGACTCCCATGCAGAAGGACCTTCAACAATGAACATCAGTGGGACCAACAAGCTGATTGAATAAAGATCATAGCAAACTGGGTACACCATCAAAAAGTGCATGGCCAACCATCTATCGTCCTGGACTGAACTGAAAATTAAGGCACTAGATTCCAGCCCATGAGAGTAAGGAAGCCTGGCAAATATACCCGGATTGCTGGCTACACAGTTGAATGGTAAAGGGATCTCCAGGGTCCTTTTGATGCCTAGGGCGCCAGCCCTGGAAGGTCATGATAAACATATGATTCAGACCCTCTATCTTCCCCTCAAGGGTACTGCTAAGGACTGACTACAGTCAGTACCTTTTCCAGGTATGCCATTTCCAGGTATGGCACTGTGGGTGCAGGCCACACTATTCAAGAAATTTCTAAGAGGATTATGTCACGCACTTAAGTTCTCCGAACACACCCAATCAGACAATAGTGCCAACTTTATAGCCAAGACTGTCCAGCAGCAGGCAACTATCTGGGGCATTCCCTGGATATATTATATCACATATCACCTTCAAGCAACAGGTATCATTAAAAGATAAAATTCACTATTAAGGGAGGAACTAAAAAGGTATGTGAGCCACCAAGTAGAACATACACTTAAGACTCTAAATTTTGAACTGGTGCTTCCCATAGGGTAAAATTATGAGATTTACTATGAGCTTGTGCGTAGGCAGAAAAGAGGTCCAGACTAATGTAAGAGACCCAAAACACACAAATGGCACTTATTATTATTCATTTATTCCCTCTCATACCTACTTCAGAGACACAAGGCTGTTGGAACCTAAGTGTGGAAAAGCAGATGGGGAAGACTTTAACATAGTGGCCATGCTTACTGGATCTTGGAAAGTACGGATATTGATGATAGTGTCCATATACATGAGAAGGCGATATCTAAGATGTGTCCTAGTGTAGCACACATGTGGGAGGGCTGATGTTCTAGTACAGGAATACAAGGAAGAAATCACTGACTGGTTGGATGGTAAATCTGGTTGGGTGGTGTGGGTTAGAAATGGTGAGGATGGGGGGAAAAAGGTGAAGCGGTTGCTGCAGGAACTGACTATACTGATCACATGGACATGGAAGGAGAACACTCCTGACTGGTGGGCAAGAACCACTTTAGAAACTGGGAGTCTGGGTTGGGAGAAGGGATTATTAAATTCTCTTGTCTCTTACCCACTGAACATATTTCAGAATACATTGGTAACCTTGCCACAGATTATCAGCATGTCCCCCAATCTAACTACTAGATCCTTTCTATTGGGAGACCTTACAGGACTGCTGACCTTAGAGGAGGATGGCCCCCAAGCAAGATGACAAAACAAGATTACTTTTCTGAATAACGATACAGTTCCCAGTAACCTTATAAAATTACTGCTGGTGCCCTGTGCACTCCCTGTACTGCCAATGGAAACAACAACAACAAAAAGAAGTCCAATGTATTCTTTAACCAGACTATAGCCATTGCTCTGAAATTTATTGATTGCTGAATCTGTCATCCCTAAATTGACTCAGCTGACATAGCTTTGTACAGTTCAGAAGATAGAGACCCACCTACAGATCCTTTGTGATACTTAATATTCTCTCACATTATAACCTCAATTTGCAAATTTATATGCACGGCAAAAGGTACTGTGGAGTTTGCTGATAGCCAGGCTAAACATTCTAACGTGAATGGTGATGGACAATCACATCACTTTGGACTTCCTGTTGGCCAGACAAAGCAGGGTTTGCATGATCACCAAAATCTCTTGCTTCAGTTGGATTACTAATCTGTGGAAAGTGGACAAATCTGCTTCAGCCCTAGAGGAAAATCAATATGGCTTTCTATGGTTAATCCCAATGTATCTGCTATGTTTTTAACCGGTTTGGCTCTGTATGGGGAGCCTCGGTGTAGTCTATCCACCATGTATGATTGATCATCTGCTGGAATTCATTGTTGGGGTTACTGTATTAGTTAGGGTTCTCCAGAGAAGCAGAATCAACAGGAAATATCCATAAACATAAAATTTATAAAAATGTCTCACGTAACCATGGGAATGTGGAGACCAAAATCTGTAGGGGAGGCTGTGAAGCTGATGACTCCAATGGAGGGTCTGGATGAATTGCACAGGAGAGGCTTACCAGCCAAAGCAGGAAAGAGAGACTTTCTCTTCTGAATCCTCCTTAAAAGCCTTCCAGTGATTAGTTTAAACATCACTCATTGCAGAAGACACTTCCCTTGGCTGAATACAAATGGAATCAGATGTGGACAGCCGATGTGATCATGATTTAATTCTATGAAATATCCTCATAGCAACAACAAACAGGCCAGCACTTGCCCAACCAGACAAATAGGTACCACCACCTGGCCAAGTTGACACATGAACCTGATCATGACAGCCCACCCCTTGTCAACTTGACAGCTATACACATCACCTAAAACCATACTTAATTTCTAAATAGAAAACTAGAAAAGATACAATTTTTCCTCACCTAACAATGCTTAACTTTCCTGCATACAACTGGAAACACATTCAATCTCCCCAGAATAGGGTGCAAGTTCTTGGGTAATATTCATTCTTAAACTTGATATCTTACAACTTAAATAGTATAACATGAACAAAACAGCATTACAGTCCTCCTTTCTGTAACTGATCAAGTGGTCATACTTCATATTTATCACTACCTTCTTCCACTACCCATTCCATGTTCCCTTTACCCTCAGCAAGCACTTCAGCTGGCCATGGTTCTGTCTGGTGGGTTAACCCAAACCTTCATTCCTGAAGTTTCAGACCCATTGGTAGTCCTGCCTGGATTGGGTTGTTGCAGTTTTCCATTGATTTTAATCATAGGGCATGGTAATACTAAAAGTCACCCTAGGGTATCTCCTATATTCCAGGAAAATGCCTCTTTACCTCCATTGTGTAGATGCAGTCCTAGTTCCCCCTGATAGTCAGGGTCAATCACCCCAGCCAGTAATGTAATCCCCTTCTTGACTTGTTGATCCAGGGGCATGATAGCCAAAGTGACCAGGTGGCAGTCTTAGATTCCAGTTCAATGGAATCATTGCAGTTTCTCTGGGTGGAAGCACTTCCCCTTTTGAAACTAAAACCTGTAGACCAGCAGAGCTCAAGGTCACAGAGACAGGAAGCAAAAATTTTCCTAGTGGATCACTAGGGGTAATAGTGAGTTGTGCCACTCCCATTTCCACCCTTTGGTTCTCGGACCCATGGATCCTGGCAGAAATAGCACCATACAGTGGATGCTGATTCAGAGCATATGCAGCTTCCTGGAGAACATTACCCCAGCTCTTCAAAGTACTGCCAATTAGTTGGCAGTGTAATTGAGCTTTCAAAAGGTCATTCCACCGTTCTATCAATCCAGCTGCCTCTGGATGATGGGGAACATGGTAAGACCAGAGAATTCTATGAGCATGTGCCCATTCCCATATTTCATTTGCCATGAAGGGTGTTCCTTGATCAGAAACAATTCTGTGTGGAATGCCTTGACAATGGACAAGGCATTCTGTAAGTCCATGGTTGGTAGTTTTGGCAGAAGCATTGCGTGCAGGGAAAGCAAACCCATACCCAGAGTATGTATCTATTCAAGTTAGTACAAATCGCTGCCCCTTCCACGAAGGGAGGGGGCCAATGTAATCAACCTGCTACCATGCAGCTGGCTGGTCACCTCGGGGAGTGGTGCCATATCAGGGGCTGACTGTGGGTGTCTGTTGCTGGCAGATTGGGCACTCAGTAGTGATTGTAGCCAGGTCGGCTTTTGTGAGTGGAAGTTCACGTTGCTGAGCCCATGCATAACCTCCATCCGTACCACCATGACCACTTTTTTCATGAGCCCATTGGGCAATGACAGGAGTTGCTGGGGAAAGAGGCTGACTGGTATCCACAAAACGGGTCATCTTAGCCACTTGATTATTAAAACTTTCCTCTGCTGAAGTCACCCTCTGGTGCTCATTCACATGGGATACAAATATGTTCATGTTTTTAGCCCACTCAGAAAGGCCTATCACAGACCTCTTTCCAGACGTCTTTGTCACCAATTTTCCAATTATGGTCTTTCCAAGTCCCTGACCATCCAGACAAGTCATTAGCAACAGCCCATGAGTCAGTGTACAAACACACCTCTGGCCAGTTCTCCTTCCAAGAAAAATGAACAACCAGGTGTACTGCTTGAAGTTCTGCCCACTGGGAGGATTTCTCCTCATCACTGTCATTCAAGGACACCCCAGAAAGAGGTTGGAGTGCTGCAGCTGTCCACTTTCAGGCGACTCCTGCAAAACATGCCAAAACCATCTGTAAAGCAGGCCTGAGTTTTCTCTTCCTCAGTCAATTCACAATAGGGAACTCCCCAAGAGGCCATAGCTCTGGTCTGGGAAAGAGAAGATAATGTGGCAGGAGTGGATACCATGGGCATTTGAGCCACTTCTCTTGTAATTTACTTGTGCCTTCAGGACCTGCTCTGGCCCTATCTCATATATACCATTTCTATTTTATGATGGAGTGCTGCTATGCACTCCCAACTTTAATGCTTTGTGGGTCAGACAACAACCAGCTCATGATAGGCAACTCAGGTCTCATGGTAACTTGGTGGCCCATGGTTAAGCATTCAGTCTCTACTAAGGCCCAGTAGCAGGTCAAAAGTTGTTTCTCAAAAGGAGAGTAGTTACCTGCAGCAGATGGTAAGGCTTTGCTCCTAAGGGTCTGCATTGTGATTCTCCTGTAGGGGCCTGCCAAACGCTCAAACAGCAACTCTATTTGTCACTGACACTTCCAACACCATTGGGTCTGCTGGGTCATATGGTCAAGTGGCAGAGCAGCTTGTTCAGCAGACTGGACCTGTCACAGAGCCTCCTCTTGTTCAGGTCCCCATTCAAAATTAGCAGGCTTTCTGGTCACTCAATAAAGTGGCACATCCAAATGAGGAATATGTAGTCGCCAAAATCCAAACAGACCAACTAGATATTGTTCTTCTTTTTTGGTCTTAGGAGGGGCTAGATGCAGCAACTTATCCTTCACCTTAGAAGGGATATCTTGACATGCCTCACAGCACTGGACACCTGGAAATTTCACTGAGGTGGAAGGTCCCAGTATTTTTGTTGGATTTATCTCCCATCCTCTGACATGCAAAGGTCTTAACAGTAAGTCTAGAGTAGTTGCTACTTCTTGCTCACTAGGTCCAATCAACATGATATCATCAATATAATGGACCAGTATGATGTCTTGTGAGAGGGAGAAATTATCCAGGTCCCTGCAGACAAGCTTATGAAATAGGGCTGGAGAGTTGATATACCCCTGAGGTAGGACAGTGTTTATTGCTGACCTTGCCAGCTGAAAGCAAACTGTTTCCGGTGGTCCATACTAACAGCTATTGAGAAAAAATCATTTGCCAGATCAGTAGCTGCATACCAGGTACCAGGGGATGTATTGATTTGCTCAAGCAATAATACCACCTCTGGACCAGCAGCTGCAACTGTAGTTACCACCTGGTTGAGCTTACGATAATCCACTGTCATCGCCAAGACCCATCTGTTTTCTGCACAGACCAGATAGGAGAGTTGAATGGGGATATGGTGGGAATCACCACTCCTGCATCCTTCAAGTCCTTAAAAGTGGCAGTAATCTCTGCAATCCCTCTAGAAATCGGGTATTGCTTCTGATTTATTATTTTGCCAGGTAGGGGCAGTTCTACTGGCTTCCACTTGGCCTTTCCCATGATGAGAGCCCTCACTGCACAAGTTAGAGAGCCAATGTGGGGATTCTGCCAGTTGCTCAGTATGTCTATTCCAATTATGCATTTTGGAACTGGGGAAATAACTACAGAATGGGTCCGGGGCCCACTGGACTCACTGTGAGATGGACCTGAGCTAAAACTCCATCAATCACCTGATAAGCCCCCACTCTGACTGGTGGACAAGAGTGACATTTTGGGCCCCCTGGAATTAATGTCACTTCTGAACCAGTGTCTAATAATCCCTGAAATATCTGATCATTTCCTTTTCCCCAGTGCACAGTTACTCTGATAAAAGGCTGTCGGTCTCCTTGGGGAAGGCTTGAAGGAAGATTAACAGTATAAACTTGTGGCAGTGTAACAGGGTCCTCCCCAAAAGGGACCTGGCCTCCCTCTCATTCAAGGGGCTCAGGATCTGTAAACTGTCCCGAGTCTGGAAATTGATTAAGGGGTCATGACTCATTGTTTTTTTAATTCAAGTTAGACTTTTGTTCACTCGACCTAGAACTCTTTTGTTTATACAGCTCAAACAAGAATTTAGTAAATTGCCCATTCATTGTACTTCTAGGTACCCCAAGATTTACTAGCCAATGCCACAAGTCTCTGTGAGTCAGATTATTTTGACTCCTGCTTTGAGTCTGCTGTCTATTATGATAGTCATGTCCACCTCGTCTTTGGCAATTAAGTGCTTCCACCTTGCTTCTGCCAACCTGGAATCCTGTAATCCCCACTGTGTTTAAGGATTTCAGCTCAGTGACAGCATTTCCCAGAGCAATATCTGACCTACGGAGAAGTGCAACTACAGAGCTCTTCAGGGATGATGGCGCTAGTCTCACAAATTTATTTCTCACTGTTCTGGTAAAAGGTGCATCCTCCGGACATTCCTGGGGTGTAAGAGCAGGCTTTGCATGATAAATCCACTCTAACATTCCAATCTCTCTAAGCCTGTGGATCCCTCATCTACATTATACCAGTTAAGTTCTGGCATTTCAACCTCAGGTAATGTTGGCCACCTTTGTATCCATGTTTCAGCCAACTATCCAAACAAACTGTTATTGCCTTTTCTAACCCCTCAAGCTGGAACATTGATTGCAGAACCTGCTTAGTGGGCCCATATTAATAAATTCAGCCTTATCCAACTTTATATTCCTCCCACCATTATCCCACACCCTTAAAATCCATTGTCACACATATTCCTCTGACTTCTGTCTATATAAACTGGAAAACTCACAGTTCTTTTGGAGTATAACGTACCTCCTCATGGGTGATATTTTGTACCTCACCTTTTGAGGCCTGTTGGGACTTTAGTCTAGTTATAGGTCTGGAAGAAATGAGGGATGGTGGGAGTGAGTCATGAAAGGAATTGGAAGTATCTTCCAAGCCATTTGCAGTTTCATCTGGTGAAACAAGATGAATCACTCTAGGGCCAATTCCTTCAGGTGGCCAACTCCTCAGAGCAGGCTGTAGGTGGGATGGCTATGTCCTCAGTCTTCTCCAGAGAAGACTCAGCATGACTGAGGGTTTCAACTTCTCCACTGACATCATTATCAATCCATATGTCACCATCCCATTTTTTAGGATCCCATTCCTTTCCAATCAATGCCCTCACTTTAACGGTAGACACCATGCAAGATTGAGATTTCCATTTATGTTGTAAAGTTTCTACTCTAACAATAAGATTCTGAGTCTGATTTTTGGAGATCTCAAGTCTCCAGCTATAGGAAATAAGATTTTCCTTCAGGACACTCATAGAAATGTTTACATCTGTCAGACGGCATGTAAACTTCTAATTTGAAGCCTTAAGCCCATCCCTTTCACTCATTAATGTATCCAGTGTATCCAACATCAACTAGCCAACATCTCTATACCTCCTATTTCCACAAAACTCTGAAAAGGTGTCAAAACCATTACCTCCCAGAGCCTGGCTTCATACAAGTGAAGCATTAGAAGAACTGAATGGTGATATTTTGACCCCCTCTTTTGCAATTCACCCCATGGATTGGCAGAATCATTCTGTTCATGGGAATCAGAGTCCTTAGTGCTTTGAGTCCAGTCAGATGAGAAAACCAATCACAAAAATCCATTTAAAGATTCTGTTTCTTAGAATCTTTCTAGGTGGTTTCTTAAGAACCACTCCTGGTATCAAGCTGTATTAGGGTTCTTTAGAGATACAGAATCAATAGGAAATATCCATAAATATAAAATTTATAAAAGTGTCTCATGTAACCATGGGAACATAGAGTCCAAAATCTGTAGGGCAAGCTGTGAAGCTGATAACTCCAATGGAGGGTCTGGACAAACTCCACAGGAGAGGCTCCCCAGCTGAAGCAGGAAAGAGAGACTGTCTCTTCTGAATCCTCCTTATAAGTCTTTCAGTGATTAGATTAAACATCACTCATTGCAGAAGACACTCCCCTTGGCTGATTACAGATGGAATCAGCTGTGGATGCAGCCAAAGTGATCATGATTTAATTCTATGAAATGTCCTCATAGCAACAGACAGGCCAGCAGTTGCCCAACTAGACAAATGGGTACCACCACCTGGCCAAGTTGACACATGAACCTGACCATGAAAGTTACATTCACATGATGTTGCCTACAACAAACAGAAAGGATTTGGTCCAAGCCCCTACTGGTATAATTTATTAGTGTATCTAATGAGATGGCCTAGGTTCAACACAAAAATCCTTGGATGTTTGCATAAAAGGTTGGAGGGTGGAGTTGTAGGGAATTTGCTCTGTCACGATGCCCTATGGGCTGGTGCTTCTACTGACTCCTGGAAGAATATCCTGCCATTCCTTCTAAAGCAAGGGAAGATTAACCTGGCAAGGAGCTGCCAGGAGGCAGTTGGTTATTCCCATTTTATAGAAGACCTCCGTAAGACCACTTTGCATCCATCTCCACTGTTTCAGTTGTGTACAGGACTTTCTACCTCTTGTTGCCCCCTACCCCAAATTGAGATCTGCTCAGACTTTTGTGTAAATCTTACTGTTGTTTGGCTATAGTTTAGGAGTGTCTCTTCCACTGTCAGTGACCCACAACCCTTGTTGTCTGCCACCTGGCCCCTCCAGTTCAGTGCTGTGTGGAGCTGAAACAGTGACAATCTTGTTTTTGCTGTCTGTATAAGTAAAAATTGTGGATCTTCTTGGGCTCATCAGCAATCCAAAGCACACAGATGCTTTGATAGCCATCATGCCACTGCTGGGAGACTGTGGGCCCCCTAACAATTAGGACTACAATGTGGTTTTCTGGATGAAAGATAAGCTGGATACATAGTTTACATGTTGCATTTGGATGCAAGGTAAAATATTCAACGTAAATTACAAAAATTTGAAGAAAATATAAGATTTTTGGTTTTGTTTTGTTTTACAGTAAAATCTTTTAGTAGGTGTATTAGTTTGCTAAAGGTGCTAGAATGCAATATACCAGAAATGGAATGTCTTTTAAAAAGGGAATATATTACATTACAAGTTTACAATTCTAAGACCATGAAAATGTCCAAATTAAGGCACAACCAGGAGGTTACCTTTACTTAGGAAAGGCTGATGCCATCCAGAACACCTCTGTCAGCTGGGAAAGCACATGGTTGCCATCTGCTCATCCTTGTTCCTGGTTCCATTGCTTCCAGCTTCTGATGCCACTGGTTTCCTCTCTAAGCATCTGTGCACCTTCACTTAGTTCCTCCAGGACACAACTCCGGGTTCTGGCTTCCTTAGCATCTAATGGGAAGGTGCATGGTGATATCTGCTGGGCTCTGCCTATGCCTAGGCATTTGCTCTGTCTGTGAGCACTCCAAGCATCTCCAAACATCTGTGTCTCTGTCAGTTCTGAAGCAACTGTTATCCAAGCATCTGCATTTGCATTTTCAAATGTCTGTCTGTGTCTGCATCTGAGTTTTCCTCAAAATGTTTACAGGCCTTCAGTAAACTAATCAAGACTCATGGTGAATGGGTGGAGTCACATCTTCATCTAATCAAAAGGCCACACCCGGGCGGGCCACGGTGGCTCAGCAGGTAAGAACGCTTGCCTGCTGTGCCCGAGGACCCAGGTTCGATTCCTGGTGCCTGCTCATGTAAAAAAAAAAAAAAGGCCACACCCATAATTGGGCACACCACATCTCTGTGGGGATAATCTAATCAAAAGTTTCCACTCCGCAATATTGAATTAGGATTAAAAGAAAGGCTGCCCCTACAAGACTGGATCAGGATTAAAACATGGCTTTTCTGTTTCATAATAGTTTCAAACTAGCACAGTAGGGAAGGCATGTTATCAAACACAGAACTCACAAAGATCATTATCTTTGTATTTTATTATAGAAAATTAACTACTTTAGTGCTACAAAAATATTTGCAAGGCTGAAAACTAAAACAATAAAATAAATATATTAGATAAATAAATATATGAGACAGGATTTATTTTCTTCATTTCCTTAATTATTTAAAACAACTCTTAAAAATCAAACTTTTTAGTTCAACACTATCACAACTTCTGAAATGGGAGTATAGGGAGATCAGCAAAAAACTCTCAACTCAGAGAAACTTTTCTTAAACTGGTTAATAGTATAATGAAGATAATTACTGGAATTATTTGGAGATTGAAAAAAATGGTTTACAATGAATTGAGATGCCTTTCTTCAACAAAATCAAAACTGAACAGTGGTGGTGCCATGGCATTCAAGCTAGAGGCTATCCCATGTCTCCACCCAGCTCTGGGTGAGCTATTCTGGGTGGATTCAGCAGCTGGTGAAACCAGTAGATCCCATCTCCCCCAGGTCCATGCTGCATGTCTCTTTTGGTCTCCATGTCTTAATCCATGTTCCTCTGGGTGTGAACCCATTTGAAAAAGGAACTGTGAAGATGTTATTGTAGTTTGTGTGTGGAGTTATTTATGAATAACATCTTCCAAGATCCTTTTTATATTAGGCCAAATTGAACCAAGATGGACCTTCATCCATATGTTTGGAGGCCTTACAAAGAGAGGAAATTTTAACCTAGCCAGTCAAAAGAAGTCAGCAGAAACTAAAAGAGCAAATGCAAGAAGAGAGTGATTGCTATGTGATGGGACACAGAGATGAAAGCCAAGGAACTCCATGAATTGTGGCAAGCCAGCACCAAAATGCTACAGACTTTGGGTAGAAAGCACAGCCTAGCCAATGCCTTGATGTTGGACTTCTAGCCTCCCAACTGAGAGCCAAGAAATTCCTTTTTCTTACACCCACCCATTTACATGGATTTGTGTAGTAATTCTCATGGTAGCCATGGCAAACTAAAATACACTTAATAGGGAGGAGCTAGGTGTGGAAGTCAGTGAAAAACAAGTCCCCCACAGTGTTCCCCAAGTTCCTGCTCCATGGTACAGAGGGTCTACCTACGTAAGAGTAAGCCTCAAATACAGGCAACAGCCTTATCTTCATTGAGGTGGCTGACTTTAATTGGACCTGACTCTGAAGCTATTTATGCCCCAGGGCCTTGTCAAAAATAATAAAACAATCAGGTAGCAATCAGTGGAGGATAATAGCTTTGTGAGATACCAATAGAGGCAGACTATGTAGAAGTTTAACAGAGAAATCAGGGAAGATGAGAATCAAAGAAGGCCCTGAAAAAGTCAGTCATCCTGTGGGCTGGAAGACTGTTCGCAAATGCCCATCAAATGGGGTGTGGATATGAAAAAATGTGGTATATCATATAATACATTATTCAGTCCAATAAAGGAATAAAGTACAGATATTTGCTACAACATGGATAGCCTTCGAAGCATATACTAAATGAAAGAAGACTGCCACAAAGAACCACATACTGTATGATTTCTTTTATATGAACTAACCAGATTAAGCAAATAGATAAGTGGGTGATTAGTGCTGGCAGAGTGGGAGATGGGGGAGAGAGTGGGGAGGGACTGCTAATGGATACCATGTAAAACTAATTTAGTAGAGCAAGTTCTATGTAATCATAGTTTTGAGAAATAAAATGCAGTATTAAAACATAACTGCTTTATAATGGTTGCAACATATGCTGAGAATGCTTCCCCTAAAAATGCATTTTGCATTTAAACCTATGGAAGATATAATTTTGGTATACATGGGTATGAGTTTTGCTGATCTTCCTGAACAAGTACTACAAATTGACTTTTGACAAAAGTCAATTTTTTTGACAAAAAAAATTGACTGCTATGTGTTAGGTAGGAGTAGGGAGGGCTTATTTGTTCATTTTTCTTAATTTACAATTGCTTTTTGTCCACTTCAGAATGTTGCAAATTTTTTTATAGTCTTCTGAAAGTTACACTTTTTTTACATATCATGAGTGGTCTAGTTTGCAAGCTGCCAGAACGCAATACACCAGAAACAGAGCGGCATTTGAAAGGGGGGGATTTATTAAGTTGCAAGTTTACAGTTCTAAGGCCACGAAAATATCCAAATTAAAGCAAGGCTATGAAAATGTCCAAATTAAAGCACCAACAAGAGGTTAACTTCACTCAAGAAAGGTTTACAAAGTTTGGGGTTTCTCCCTTAGTTGGAAGGGCACTTGGTAAATTCTGCTAGCTTTATCTCCCAGCTTCTTATTTCCTGAAGTTCCCCCAGGGGTGCTTTCCTTTTTCATCTCCAAAGGTCTCTAGCTGTGTGGGCTCTAAAGCTTTTTCCAAAATGGTTCCCTCTTAAAGGGCTTCAATAAGCAACTCCACCTTGAATGGGTGGGAACACATCTCCATGGAAACCATCTAATCAAAATTACCACCCACAATTGGGTAAGTCACATCTCCATGGATAATCAAAAAGCTCCCATCCAGCAATACTGAATGAGGATTTAAGGACACAGATTTTCTGGGTACACAACAGATTCAAACTGGCACAATGAGTATTAGCATCTTCCTCTGCGAAGTATGCCTCTGTGTTATCATTTTCAACATGACCACTAAAACTCCACCTCATGAAAGACCACACAATAATTTATCTACACACATTTATTCAAGTTTAAATTGCTTCTAACTAAAAACATGAGAAATTTCTTTGTACATATATCCTTGAAACAATTATTGAAATTTTATATGTAAGTAGACCCAGAGATGGAATTCACAGAATTAAGGCCAGGTTCATTTTAAAGATGACTACAGATCAGACTCCAGAATGTCTGACCCATACTCAAAGAGGAATGAGTGAGAATGAATGTTTTACCAAATTCAAATCAGCCCTAGATAATGTGATAGCTTATCATCTTTCCTGTATTAGCTGCCAATATGGTGTTTTGTGCTTTTGTGTGTGTGTGATAGGGGAAGGAAATGTGCGCATTTCCTTTACTTCTCATAGTAGATTTTTTTCTTATACTTATCCCTCATTTACATTTTCTCTTTCATTAATAAAAGCTCATGTGTTTAACAAGCTTTTTTCCTTTAAACTTATTTTCAATTCATTTGAAACTTAAGAGTATAGTTGCAAAAATAGCACAAAACCCATAAAGAGAACTGCAGTATGATCCCTGCCAGATAACCAGATCCACCAATTTTAACATTTGCCACATTATCTCTTCCTTCCTTCCTTCCTTCCTTCCATCTCTCTATCCATTCATCTATCTATTTATATATGATCTATTTATACATCTATCTATTTGTTAATTCATTTTGTGGCTATTTCAGAGTAGGTTGTATGTGTGAAAATGGAATGGATAATGACTACACTAACCACCTTGATTTGCTTGAGCTTCTACTATATTCAAAGAACTATGAAGAAGAGAAGGAGGCCAACTGTTTCAGTTTGCTAAGGTTGTCAGAATGCAACATACCAGAAATAAATTGGCAAAGGGGATTTACTAATTACAAGTTACAATTCTAAGTTTGTGACAATGTCCAAATTAAGTCATCAACAAGGATACCTTCACTGAAGAAAGGCTGTTGGCGTCCACAGATCCCGTCACATGGGAAGGCACATGGTGACATCTGCTAACCATTCTCTCTTGGGGGTTTCAAAATGGCTCTCTCAGCTCCTATGGGGCCTTCTGGCTTATTCTGGAGCATTTTCTTTCTCTCTTAGCTTCTCTCAGCTCTCTGCCTTCTCCAAAATGTGTCTCCTTAAAGGACTCCAGCAAGTGGATTAAGACTCACTTTGAATGGGTGGGGTCATATCTCCATGCAAACAACCTAATCTAAAGGTCCCAGTCAACAATACGTCTGGCCCCACAAGATTTTATCAAAAAAATATGGCTTTTCTGTGATACATAATACTTTCAAACCAGCACATTCCACCCTCTGCACTCCCAAAAGACCTGTTCTTTCCATATACAAAATACATTCATTTCATCACAACATCACAAAAGCCGTAAACCACTTCAGTAACAATACAAATGCAATCCAAGTAAAAAACAGTACAAAGTCTCATCAAAATCAGCTACAAGCATGGTCTCTCCTAGGACAAAATTCTCCTCTGGCTGCAGACCTGTGAAACTCAGAACAACTTATCTGCTTCCAATATACACAGGTGGGACTGTCAGAGGATAAATTTTCCCATTTCCATAGGGAAAATTTCAAAGGAAAACACAGTTCAAATTTCCCAAACAATTCCCAAAATCAGCAGGGCAAGCTCCATTTGATTTCAAAGTCTGAGAGTCACTTACAGAATGATAACCTCAGGGCTTGAGATAATGGAAGTCTCACTGTTTCTAAGGGCTTACACAGTGGCCCTCCTCTCTACAAACACTGGGATAAGCATTTTAATATATCTAAGCACTGCGGAGACCACTTTGTTCTCAGCCCCATCCTCTCCTCTATAAGCATCAAGGAATAACCTAGACTCTCTGCCATCTCTATGGCTCATGCTCAACTCCTTCAGAACAATGGGGTGGTGGCCAAGTTCTCTGCAATCCCCAAAGAATATGCTCCACCCCCCTAAATCCTCGGACACTAAAACTCTTCCTGAACATTGAGGCAGAAGACCCACCCTCTGCCTCCAAGACAAATTGATCCTCTCCAAGTACATGGGTGGGTCCACTCTCCTAGCCCAAGATTTCTTTGCTCCAAACCTTTAGCTTTCATTGCTCTGACTTTTTAATTTTTACTTGAATTTGTCCCATTCTGTCCTTTTCCATCCAGACTGGCTGTGGTTCTGTTCATACAGACCTTGCAAAAAAGTTGTTGGTTTGGCATACAGCATGCAGGGATCACAACCATCATACAACAGGACTTTCTACAAATCCTTCCTGGATAACTGCATTTCCAATCCTGGGCATTTACTGAAATGACTTATTTGTTCCATGTTTGATTACATCTTTATGTGGGGCACTATTCTCTATGGTCTCACTTTCCAAAAACTCAGAATTTTCCAAACTATCAGTTTCTGGTTTCTTTGTACCCAAGGGTTCAGTTCTCAGCTTATCCCTTTCCTCTTGCATTTTAGTATAGGCTGCAAAAGAAGTCAGGCTGTGTTTTCCATGTTAAATTTGGAAATCTCTTCAGCTAAGTAACCAAGCTCATTGCTTTCAAATTATCCCTTCCATCCAACACCAGAACTCAACTTTGCCAAATTCACTGCCACTTTAAAACAAGAATCACCTTCCTTTCAGTTTGCAATGACACACTCATCATTTCCTTCTAAGGCCTCATAGGAATTATCTTTAGAGTCCATATTTCTACCAAGTTTCTTCAAAGTAAAGGAGGCATTTTCTATCAAGCATGTCACAATTCTTCCTGAATCCTCCCCTTATCCATTAATAAAGCTATTCCAGGACTTTTGGTATTTGTGAATCATGCCACTCAACTTCTCTGGTACCAAAATCTGTTTTGGTTTGCTAAGGCTGCTGGAAAACAATATACCAGAAATGGATTGGCTATTACAAGGGAGATTTATTAAGTTACAAGTCACATGTCCAAACTAAGGTATCAACAAGTGAAGGTTTCTTCTCTGAAGAAAGGCAGCTGGCATTCAGGGTTCCTCTTTCACATGAGGAGGCACATGGCAATGCCTGCTAGCCCTTCTCTCCTGTGTTGATTTCAAAATGGTGATTTCAGCTATTGTGGAACTTTCTGGCTTCTCCTGGGGCTTTGCTCTCTGCTCTCTCCAAAATGTCTCTTCCTTAAAGGACTCCAGCAAATGGATTAAAAAACACCTTAAATGGGTGGGGTCAAATCTCTATGCAAACAACCTAATCATAAGGTCCTACCCAACAATGGATCTACCCCCATAAGAATGGGTTAAAAGAATATGGCTTTTCTGTGATACATTAACAGTTTCAAACCAGCACATCAACTGAGCTAAGTTGACATACCAGTGGTCCTTTACGGTGGTGATAGAGGCCTCTCCCGCTGTCAGAAAGGGAAACTGTAGCAAACAAATGAAGGCCAGCAATAAAGAATCTGCTGACAGTCATTGGATGGCCCAGATCTTGCACAAACATCCTGTTTCTGCAGCCTGCTAATTAACCAACTGTTGCCTGCCCAAGGACACTTTGCCCTAGTTAACCTATACACTCCCTCACTCCTCCTTTCCTTACACAGTCATATAAGCTATTTCCACAGTCCAGCTTTTTTGAGCAGAACTCATGTTTGGTACTGTTCCACATGTATGCTTGCTTTTGCTCAACAAAATCTAGATTGTTTTAGCAGCAAGGTCCTCTGGTGTTTTCCGTTTAGGAATTTGGAACTTTAGTTCCTAGGTCTTCAGTAGCTCCAAGTTTAATGTATGCATCGTGTTTCCTGAATACATACTTCCATGCAGATTTCCTAAGAATGGGATATTCACTTATGTAACCACCTTATCTAATTCACTTATGTAATTCATTAATGTAACCACTTGATAAGGACAGTTATTAAGTTCAAGAAATTTAACATTGATTAAAGCTTACAGAGCGTTCTAGTTTGTAGCTGCTGGAATGCAATATACCAGAAACAGAACAGCTTTTAAAAGGGGGAATTTATTAAGTTGCAAGTTTACATGTTCTAAAGCCATGGAAATGTCCCAACTAAGCAAGGCTCTAGAAATGTCCAATCTAAGGCACCCAGGGAAAGATACCTTGGTTCAAGAAGGCTGATGACATTCAGGATTTCTCTCTCAACTGTAAAGGCACATGACAGACATGGCAGCATCTGCTAGCTTTCTCTCCTGGCTTCTTATTTCATGAAGTTCCCCCAGGGGCATTTTCCTTTTGCATCTCCAAAGGTCTCTGGCTGTGGGGGCTCTGTGTTTCTCATGGCCCTAAAAGGGACTCTTTCCAAAATGTTTCCTCTTTTAAAGGATTCTAGTCAAGGCCCACCTGGATTAGGGAGAGTCACATCTCCCTTTAATCAAAAATTAATCCCCACAATTGGGTGAGTAAGATCTCCATGGGAACAATCAAAAAGCTCCCAGCCAGCAATATTGAATGAGGATTAAAGGACATGGCTTTTCTGGGGTCCACTACAGATTCAAACCAGCGCAAAGACTATATTCCTATTTTTCATATGTCCCAATAATGTCCATTTCAGTTTTTTCTTCTGCATGATTAGGTCACATTGTTTAGTTACTCTTTAAACTTTAGTTACTCTTTTTAGTAATTTTTTATTTTTTAGGGTTAATCTTAACATCTTTGAGCTATAATTTACATGCCATCAAATATACTCATTTAAAGTTTACAATTAAATGTGTATATTTACAGTGCACAACCCTCATCACTATCTAATCATAAATATTTTCACCCCAAGTGTTACAGGATAAGGAAGCAGAGGGTCTCCTATTTATTTCTTGTGGGAGGGGTAATCAGTATAAGTAATTTGAAAAGTGAGTGTATATAATCAGTGATCAAGCAATTTCACTCTAGGAGACATGTAAAACATTGTTCATAGTGCACTGCATAGCAAAAACCTGGAAAAATACATATACTCACAAACAGGATTAATAAACTGGGTAAAGTCAAACAATAGAAAATATGGCATTCAAAATCAATAAACTTGTAACAGTCCATGGCCAAATCTTAGCAATTAGAGATGCCTATTGCTAATGATTCCAATACATCTGATATTCCAATCATTGTTGGCATAAGCAAATCCTACCTTCCACTACCCTCTAGCCCCAATCCAATGAAGCTCTCCTACAACCTCCTGTCTTTTCCAAAAATTCACATGCTTCCCCTCCAGTTAATTCTCCAGGATCAAATCACCAAAGGAGAGAAGCTGGTGTTCAAGTTCTAGTTCCCTTAGGAGGCTGGAGAGGGAGGAATGGAAATCTGCAGTTTACTGTGGACACCTGAACATGCAGTGAGAGCTTTCCCAGCATCTGAGAAGCCTCCATTTCCCACAAGCCTCCAAGGTTCTTCCTTCAGTGACCATCTCAAATGTTGGACTAGTGTTGCTCAAGATTAACTTTCCTACTTCTGTAACCAAGAGTTAAGAATTAACAAATGACTATGATGATAGAATCATTATATGGATGCCTTTTTCCTACTTTCTAGTATATTGTGACAATCCGAAAGGAAATACCTGAAATTACCAAAGCCCCCTCAATTGCAAATTGTAAAAACCTCAGGACTGGCCCCACCTTGTATCACCTCATCCTGGTTTACAACTTTACAATCTTATATAAAGACAATCCCCTAATGTTAATGAAGGAATTGAGTCAGCCTACAAATAGTCATTGACTAATTGCAATGGATATTCTAAGTTTAGTTCTAGCCAAGTTCTACCCCTTTACATTTGTAAGTTGTAGTTGCTTATACTTGTTATTGTAAAGGTAACAACAACTCCATTTCCCATTGTTTGAATCCATAAAAAAACTAAACTCTTCAACTTGGGGAGACAGATTTTTAGGCTGAAAAACAATCTGATCTTCTCCTTCATGATTAGCAATGAACTCTTTCTTCTTTTGAAATCCATGTGTCTCAGGAATTGGTCAATTGAATGCATCAAACAGAGAGCCCTGTATTTGTTTGGTATCACTTCCTAGATGTCTGTTTTTTAATTATCTCCAAAAGGTTGGATTAGAATTGGTCTGTACTCACAGCCTGTGTTGAAATGGAAATAAAACTACTACAATTTATTCCACTTCATTTGCAAATATAGAGGAAATATTTAAATAAAATAACTGAAAAGAAGGCCAATAATTAAAAGGATACCTATGAGCTATCAATGTTTCATCCAGAACTTTAAAAATATTATTATTCATCATACAAACTAGTAAATAAAAACTAAAATGCATACTAAATAAGTAAACAAATATTGTGTTTGATCTCACACCTAAAGAAAACATTATACAATGTTTGGTATTTCTACCAAGATAGATCACTAAGGCTTAATGTAGAGATTTCCAAACTTTCTTCATTCAGGGTAGCTTTAGGGTCTCAGTAAATTTTTCATGGCAATCATAGAACAAAAGAAATCAGTTTCATTTATTAAGTAGTTAGGTCTAACTGAGGTAGGCTAGAGCAGGGACCTGAGAGGGGAGAGAAGATGTCATGAAGTCCTTGAGTAGGGACAGTTAATCAAGGTCAAGAGGGCCTGTGCTGCACAGACATCCTGCCCGGAGCTTCCCATCTACGTAAAACACCTGGCTGAGACAGCCCAACCCAAGTGCACTATCTACCACCAGGTACCACCCTGGAGAGAAGAGAGGATAGGAGAAAGAGCCCTGAACAAAGAGGAGGGAAGAGGAGTAAGTAAAGCTGATCAATAAAAGCAGATTGCCCCACAGTGCCAGGACCTCTTGCCTCTCTTTTCTTGTGAGATCTCCTGCATGCTCCTCTTTGCATGTGTACTTAATAGATATTCTGCCCACTTACTCAATATGTTCTGTGCCCTTGAATTCTTTCAAGATGTTCAAGAACCTAGGAATGCAACGCTGGCAACATATTTTGGTGTGCGAGCCAGCAAACATTTCTTTCTAACCATCTGGACTGATGTTGCGGCTGTTGACCAGGAGGTTTGGCCATGTGCTTTCACTTTTCCTCTCCTATGTCCTCATGTAACTCTGTATCTCTAAGATCTGGGGGCCAGCTTCCCCAGGATATAATCTTGTTCTACTCTGAGTTCCCCAGCTCCCTCTTTTGAGGTAGTAGGAGCTTGTTTCTCTGCCATGCAGTTCCAAGAGACTCAGAAAGGGCATTCCATCAATTGTAACACAGGATTGTGGGCTAAGGATTCTTGTGCTAAACAAGGTATTGTTTTTGACATTCTAGGGAGTCACTTCTAATTTATACCCATGGGAATTGAGGATTTTCCTATGGGAGTATCTCCCTTCCAGGCCTTGATCATTTAGTCTCTATCAAGACCCACTGCATCATAATATAAAGCTTCCCTTCTTCTAGAATATGCTCACTTTTTATCCCCCAGGACACAGGAAATTAGAGGATGAAGGTATTTCAGAAAGCATTGTCTAGATTTTTCTCAGGTGAGGTAAGCACTCCTATTTTGGGAGCAAATGCCTAGACATCTCCTGGGGAGGATGTTCCCAGGGACACCCAGCAACATGTCCTGGGATGCCTGGTTTCTTTATTCTCCAGACATCGGGCTGGTGGAAAGGTTGTATGGTGTTTGAGTTCCTGACTCCTCAAGAGCATTGTCCTGGACTTTTGGGCAAGGCTTGGGAAATTCCTAGAGGTATAGGTCCAGATGCCTCAGAAAGGTGTCCCAGGAATGCCCAGAAACTCTACTCCCCATATTCCCAAGACATTGGGCCAGTGGAGAGGGAAACTACTTCCTTTTCCAGAGAAAATGGAAAATGCCAACAGTATACCTTCTAAAGAAATAGGATCATTTCCCCAAGGAAGGCCACATGACTGGAATATAAGCTAAAAGATGGGGAAGCATAGCCCTCCATGAGACTCTCAATTACAATACCATCCTCCAGTCTGTAAAAGAGATGGAAAATGATCAGAGATTCCCTATGCCCAGATGTTTGTAATTCTCTATCAAGACAAGTCCTGGAAAGGACTTGTTGCTTGTGTTATGTCCATATATAATTCCCTTTTAAGCCAATAGGGACTATATACTCACCCGCTAGAAGGCATGAGACACTGTACCACCAAGACAGCCAATAATAACAAGCTGAGGGAGAAAGAGAAAAACCAGCCCTGTCCCAGGGGAAGTTAGTAAAAGCCCTAAAGAAGTATACTAATTAAGTCTGGACTCCTGGGAAGGTCAGGGTTTTTTTTTGGGCACTTATTTCATTAGCCAGTCTCCCCCTGATATTTGGAAAAAGCTGCAAAAGCTCTCCTTGGGTCCACAAACTCCCACTAATGTCCTGTTAGAAACTGCCTTTTCTGTCTAACAATTGAGACAAGGCTGAGGAGGAGGAGAAGGCAAAGAGAGATAAGCAAAGGACCAGAGAACAGGCTCAGCTTGTTGCAGTCATTTTTAAAAGTACCCTGTCCCCTTGAGGTCACTAGAATCATGGCTCCAAGCCTCAAGGGCTTTACTTCAACTTTGGGTCAGAACACTACTGGCCTCCAGAAACCTCGAAACAAATCTCAACCTTGGGACCCATCGGGACCTTGCCCCAAGTACCACAAATATGAGCATTGGGCCCAGGACTGCACCAGCTCCTGAAGGTAGTATAGGACAGCCCGTCATGTCTTGCTTGCAGCAACTGAAAAAAAATGAGTGTGCCCAAGGCCATGTATGGCTCTATTGACTTCACATTTAACTAGTAAACTAAAGGAGACTTGGGTGACACTAGATGTGGCAGTTAAGTTTATTGATTTCTTAATTGATACTGGAGCCACTTATTCTGGTCTGAACTGCCACTCTGAACCTACCACCACTTGTACTTGCCTAGTTATAAGAGTTGATGGTAAAGCCAAAACTACAACCTTCATTATACCCCTCCTTTTTAGGCTTGCAGACATTCTAGTGTTCCATCAGTTTCTCATTGTCCCTGAATGCCCCAACCCCCTTATAGGGACAGATATTCTTCACTCTCTGGGGCCCACCATAAGACTAGTAGACCCAGCTAGTGTTTGCCCTGAGGCTCCCCCTAGATCAAGGCCTCTCAGCATCCCAAAGGAGATCTTTGAGAAAATAGGCCTGTCTGTTTGAAATGAAGGCATTCCAGGGTGAGTCCACCACTGAGTTGCCACTGTTCACATTCAGGCCAAGCCTGACCATTCCCCTTGTCTTGGTGGTACAGTTTCTCATGGCTTCCCTTAAATGGGAGCAGGTAGAGGGTCTTCAGCCAATTATAGAATAATATTTATTTGCTTTTGAATGGCAAGGACTCATAATGATAAGATTCCTACCCAATTCACTTGGAGAGTGCTTCCCAAAGGTTTTTGAGATAGTCCTCATATTTGGGGCAATGTCTTAGCAGCAGAACTTACTGACTTCCCACTGCCTTGGGGCACAGTCTTGCAATGTGTAGATGATATACTCATCTGCAGCTCCAGCAAGGAAGCCTAAAACCTCAACAAAATCCAAGTTCTAAATTTTCTCTCAGAGAGGGAATACTGAGCCTTAGCCTCTAAAGCCCAAATTTCCCTCCAGAGAGCTGCCTATTTGGGTACATCCTTATTCCCAGGAAAAGGGGGAGGGGAAGAAAGTAAAACTAAGCAATAAAAGCAGATTGCCCACAGTGCTGGGGCCTTTCCCCCTCTTTTCTTGTGAGGGTGCCCACATACTCCTCTTAGCATGTGTACTTAATAAACTTTACAACTGCTTACTCAATCTGTGCTGTGCCCTTGAATTCTTTCTCATCCTATGGCTGAGAATCTAGAAATTCAAGGCCAACAACATACTACTCAATAGTAGAAGATCTCACAATGTCTGGCAGATGTTTCTGGGTTACCCTGAAAATTTCAAATATCCTACAATGCCTCCTTTGAGTTCAATGCAGCACCTCTGAGTTACTGGGTGCCTTACCACACAGTTTGAGAATCATGGTCTCAACCATTTTCAACCAACAATATATAATGAATCTTTCCTAGTAAATATATTTCAATAACAAAATATCTCCTGTTTACTCAAAATTATAATATTGACAATATGTTACAATTCTGCATCACAACAAAATTATAAACCATCTAGGCATAAATAAAAATTGTGCAGAGTAAGTAAAAGAAATAAAACAGTACTGAGAGACATTTTTAAGATATTTGAATACTCCAAAGTGCATTCTGTCTCCTAACTGGCAAGATCAAGCATATTTTGACAAAATTCTAGTCAAGATTTTTGGTATGTGTGCATATATATGTGTTTGTTAGTTTTTAAAGTTGTTTCTATGTGAAAGAACAAATCTGAGATTTATGAGACGATGTCAGAGTAGGAAGCCCTGGGAATCAGTTCCTCCACCAAAACAACTATTGAACTGGCAGTCACTGTCTAAGTTAACCACTTTGAAATTCCAGAGACTAGGTGGACACTGTGTAGCATCCAAGGTGGAGTGATCAGAAAATGCTGGTATATTGTAATAAAGACTGGTTATTTTCATATTCCCTCTTGGGGCGACCACCATCCTTACCCCAGCCTTGTGGGAAGCAGCAGTGGGGACTGGAGCTCAAGCCGCTAACTCAGCTTGCTGGCACCAGGGTGGAACATAAAGAACTAGCTCCCCAAACTCCAGGGATGTATGGTCTAATTCTAGATCTCTACTTCTAATCAGCTACTTCAGATCACTGGGACCATGCTCTGAGGGAGGCCATTGTTCCAATTCCCTTGGGGCAAAAATGGCAAAGGAATCCTAAAGATAGTACCCTTCTTCCAAACTATGGAAAACAGTTAAAGGACTGCGTCAGCTGAGGAAAGAGTTGAATTAAGAAAAGGAAGCATCAGACTGAAGAGGAGGGAAAGCTACCTAACTCATTCTATGAAGCCAACATCACCCTCATACCAAAGCCAGACAAAGATATTACAAGAAAAGAAAACTACAGACCAATCTCTCTAATGAATATAGATGCAAAAATCCTCAACATAATTCTTGCAAATCGAATCCAGCAACACATTAAAAAAATTATATACCACAACCAAGTAGGATTCATCCCAGGTATGCAAGGATGGTTCAACATAAGAAAATCAATTAATGTAATACACCATATTAACAAATCAAAGCAGAAAAACCACATGATCATCTCGATTGATACAGAAAGGGCATTTGACAAAATTCAACATCCTTTCTTGTTGAAAACACTTCAAAGGATAGGAATAGAAGGGACCTTCCTCAATATAATAAAGGGAATATATGAAAAACCCACAGCTAACATCATCCTCAATGGGGAAAAAACTGAAAACTCTCCCCCTAAGATCAGGAACAAGACAAGGATGTCGACTATCAGCACTGTTATTCAACATTTGTTGGAAGTTCTAGCCAGAGCAATCAGAAAAGAAAAAGAAAGACAAGGTATCAAAATTGGAAAGGAAGAAGTAAAACGCTCACTGTTTGTAGATATGATACTATACGTCAAAAACCCTTAAAAATCTACAGCAAAACTACTAGAGCTAATAAATGAGTACAGCAAAGTGGCAGGTTACAAGATCAACACTCAAAAATCTGTAGTGTTTCTGTACAGTAGTAATGAACAATCTGAGGGGGAAATGAAGAAAAAATTCCATTTACAATTGAAACCAAAAGAATAAAATATTTAGGAATAAATTTAACTAAAGAGACAAAAGACCTATACAAAGAAAACTATACGAAATTGTCAAAAGAAATCACAGAAGACCTAAATAAATGGAAGGGCATACTGTGTTCATGGATTGGAAGACTAAATATAGTTAAGATGTCAATTCTACCTAAATTGATTTGCAGATTCAATGCAACACCAATTAAAATCCCAAAAACTTACTTTTCAGAAATAGAGAAACCAATAGCCAAGTTTATCTGGAGGGGCAGGGTGTCCCGAATAACTAAAAATATCCTGAGAAAGAAAAATGAAGTCAGAGGTCTCACACTACCTGACTTTAAGGCACATTACGAAGCTACAGTGGTCAAAACAGCCTGGTACTGGCATAAAGATAGATATACTGACCAATGGAATTAAATAGAGTGTTCAGCTATAGATCCTCTCATCTATGGACAATTGATCTTTGATAAGGCAGTCAAGCCAACTCACCTAGGAAAGTTGATCCCTCAACTGATCCTCTTCAATAAATGATGCCTAGAGAACTGGATATCCACATGCAAAAGAATGAAAGAGGATCCATATCTCACACCCTATACAAAAATTAACTCAAAATGGATCAAAGACCTAAACACTAGATCTAAGACCATAAAACTTTCAGAAGAAAATGCAGGGAAATATCCTATCAATCTTATAACAGGAGGCAGTTTCCTGGACCTTACACCCAAAGCACAAGCATTGAAGAAAGAGAGAAATAAATGGAAACTCCTCAAAATTAAACACTTTTGTGCATCAAAGATCTTCATTAAGAAAGTAAAAAGACAGCCTACACAATGGGAGACAATATTTGGAAATGATATATCAGATAAATGTCTAGTACCAGAATATATAAAGAGATTGTTCAACTCAACAACAAAAAGACAGAAAACCCAACTACAAAATGGGCAAAGACATGAACAGACACTTCTCAGAAGAGGAAATACAAATGGCCAAAAGGCACATGAAAATATGCTCAACTTCCCTGGCTATTAGGGAAATGCAAATCCAAACCACAATGAGATATCTTCTCACACCCACCAGAATGGCCATTATCAATAAAACAGAAAACGACAAGTGCTGGAGAGGATGTGGGTATCCACTATTGGTGGGAATGTCAAATGGTACAACTGCTGTGGAAGGCAGTGTGGCAGTTCCTCAGGAAGCTAAGTATGGAATTGCCATATGATCCAGCAATACCATTGCTAGATATCTACTCAGAGGACATGAGGGCAAGGACACAAATGGACATTTGCACACCAATGTTTATAGCAGCATTACTTACAATTGCCAAGAGATGGAAACAGACAAAATGTCCATCAACAGACGAGTTTTGCCTAAGCAAGCTGCAGTATATACATACGATGGAATATTATGCAGCTGTAAGACAGAATAAAGTCATGAAGCATGTAACAACATGGGTGGACATTATGTTGAGTGAGACTAGCCAGAAACAAAAGGACAAATACTGTATGGTCTTGATATGAACTGAGATTCGCGAATGAACTTGGAGAATTTCAGTTGGTAACAGAGACCATAGGAGATAGAAATAGGGTAGATACTGGGTAATTGGAGCTGAAGAGATACAGATTGTGCAACAGGACTGATTGTAAAAATTCAGAAATGGATAGCACAATACTACCTAATTGTAATACAATAATGTTAAAACAATGAATGAAGCTGAATGTGAGAATGACAGATGGAGGAGGCCTGGGGGCACAAATGAAATCAGAAGGAAAGACAGACAATAAAGACTGAGACGGTATAATCTAGGAATGCCTTGAGTGTATAATGATAGTGACTAAATGTGCAAATTTAAAAATGTTTCTGCATGAGGAAGAACAAAGTAATGTCAATAATGCAGGGTGTTTAAAATAGATGGTAATTAATATTTTAAAACTTTAACATATGTGTGAGACAAGCAAAAAATGTTTATTTGGTCAAAGTTTATATTTTGACTAGGGCATTTCCTAATATAACTTATGTGGACAGCTTAATCAAACACCAAAGTACTTGGAATCTTGCATAGGGCATGAGATTTTGTAGATTTGTCCAGAGTGATGCCCAGAAAAATCCCAGAGCAATTTGAATAGTGAATAGGGAAGTATTTGCAGAGTCCCCTAGGGGGAATGGTGAGAAAGGGGGAAAATTCAACTTCTCCCAGTGGAGAATTCTTGATATTTTCACAAACAGTGGGGACAGCCAAAGCAATAGGCCAAGCCTCCAATCTTGGCATTTGTTCATATGAAACTTAACTCCACAAAGGATAGGCTAAGCCTACTTAAAATTAGGCCTAAGAGTCACCCCCAAGAGAACCTCCTCTGTTGCTCGGATGTGGCCTCTCTCTCTCAGCCAACACAGCAAGTAAACTCACTGCCCTCCCCCTCTCTACGTGGAACATGACTCCCAGGGGTGTGGACCTTCCTGGCAACGTGGGACAGAAATCCTAGAATGAGCTGGAACTCTGCATCAAGGGATTGAGAAAAACTTCTCGACCAAAAGGGGGAAGAGCGAAATGAGACAAAATAAAGTGTCAATGGCTGAGAGATTCCAAACAGAGTTGAGAGGTTATCCTGGAGGTTATTCTTATGCATTAAATAGATATCACCTGTTTAGTTAAGGTGTAATGGAGAGGCTGGAGGGAACTGCCTGAAAATGTGGAGCTGTGCTCCAGTGGCCATGTTTCTTATAAATAATTGTATGATGATATGGCTGTCACAGTGTGACTGTGTGGTTGTGAGAGCCTTGTGTCTGATGCTCCTTTTGTCTACATTATCGATGGACAAGTAAAACATATGGATTAAAAATAAGTAAATAATAGGGGGAACAAATGTTAAAATAAATTTAGTAGATTGAAATGGTGTGATCGGTGAAGGGGAGGGATAAGGAGTATGGTATGTATGAATTTTTTTCTGTTTTCTTTTTATTGCTTTTTCTGAATTGAGGCAGATGTTCTAAGAAGTGATCATGATGATGAATATACAACTATGTGATGATATTGAGAGTTATTGATTATATAACAAGAACGGAATGATCATATGATAAGAATGGTTGTGTTTGTATATGGTTATGTATCATAAACAAAAAATGCATACATACATACATACATACATACGTACATAAGAAAGAAAAGGAAGCATCAAAGGCCACAGAAAAAGATCTTGGAGCCCTTGCTGGCCTCTTCCTTACCCCTTCACAACACAGGGTAGAACCAGCTTGCACTCTCATTGCAGGTTCCTGACCCTGCACAGCAGCACAGTGGCCGCTGTGTGCATACTGAGGTGCATGTATGTCAGTGCCAATCTATCAGGCAGAAGTCTGAGAGACTGAGTGAGGCAACATGATTGGGCTCACCCTCCTAGGGACTGCCCTGAGGGCAGAGAAGTTACTTGCATTCAGTTGGGAGGGTGTGAAGAATGACTAAGTTGAAACAGCCTGGGACAATGGACAGAGTTCTGTTTAAAATGGAATAGAGGGAGGTTTTACTCAAAATTCTATGAACTGTAAGCAGGGAAGTACTGGCACCTCTAGAAAACTCAAGCACAGAATAAGAAGCATGCTTTCTGGCTCTGGACTCCATGTAGACTCTGAAAACAGAGAGGATCCTGAAATTCACATTTGCCTTGGGCTGATGTGGGTGATAAAGCCCTGAAGGAGATTCCCAACAAAAATAGAGCCAATTTGCTGAGAGTGAAAGTTGTCTTTTGCCTTGGATTGTTTGTTTTAGTTAGCTCCTGGCATTTAAGAAAATTTCTGTCACATCACTAGCTGGACATAAACTTAATTGACAGCCCCAAAGACTAAATCCAAGAGATAATACTTTAAAATATTAAGATGTATAATGTGCAAAAAGGATTACAGGACAAATGAAGAAACAGGAAATGATCCATCCAATCAAACGGGTCAAAAATGTAGAAACCATCAGCAAAAAGGACCAGACTTTAGACTTACCAGATAGAGACTTTAAAACAATGGTGCTCAATATACTCAAGGATATAAAGGAAAATATGGAGAAATAACTAAAAGTTATGAGGAAAACAATGAATGAAGAATATGGAAATCTCTCCAGTGAAATCCTGGAGTTGAGGAACACAATAAATGAAATGAAAAATTCCCTAGATGGGCTCAACAGTGGATTGGAGAAGGCAGAAGAAAGAATTAGTGAATTCAAAGACAAAGCAGCTGAATTGAATTAGGCTGAGGAGCAGAAAGATAAAAGAGTAAAAAAGAGTAATAAGAGCCTAAGAGCATGTGGGGCACCATCAAACATACCAATATACACGTTATAGGAGCCCCAGAGGAGAGAACAGGGAAGAAGGAATATTCAAAGAAATAATGGTAGGAAACTTCCTAAACTTAATGGAAGACATGAATATGCACATTCAAGAAGTCCAGTGGAGGCTAAGCAGGATAAATTCAAAGAGAAACACAATCAAATGCATAGTAATAAAATTATACAAGGACTAGGAGAGACTGCTGAAAGCTGAAAGAAAAAACCAGCAAATTATCTATGAGAGAATCCCAGTAAAATTAAATGCTTGAATTTTCATCAGAAACCATGAGGTAAGAAGACAGTAGTATGAAATATTTAAAGTGCTGAAAGAAAACAATTGTCAAACATGAATTTTATATCTGGTAAGACTTTCTTTCAAAATGAGGGAGAGATTAAGATATTTCCAGATAAACAAAAGCTGAGGGAATTTTTCACCACTAGACATGCCCTATAAATGATGCAAAGGAAGTTCTTGAGACTGAGAAGAAAAGGTACTAGACAGTGAATCAAAGCAGCATAAAGAAACAAAAGCTTCCTGTAAAGGTAACCATATGGATAATTATAAATGGAAGTACTTGTATTGTTATGTTGCACTTCTTGATTCATACAGGTGCTAAAATACAAATGCATAAAAATTATGTAAAATTGATTGTTTGAACATATAGTACACAAAGATATAATTTGTACCAAGTACAAAAATGGTGGGGGGATGGAGGGTTTTAGGGACAGTGTGTAATTATGTTATTGAAGATAAGTTGGTATCAAAGCAAATATGACTGTCAGATTTAGAATGTTAAATTTTAACTCATGGCAACCACAAAGAAAATACTTGAAACAGTACATCCAGAAAGAAATGAGAAGGGACTCAGAATGGTGAAATACATAAAGACAAACAAATATGTAAGCAGGCATTAATGGAAGAACTGAGGGTCAAAAAAGGTATAAGACATAATTAAACAAACAAAATAGCAAAATGGTAAAATAAAGACCTGCATTATCAAGTCTTTAAATATAAGAGGATTAAACTCCTCAGTCAAAAAGCAGAGATTAGCAGAATGGAAAAAAGGCATGACTCAACTATATGCTATTCACAAGAGACTTACCTTAAATTCAGATACAAGGAGGTTGAAAGTGAAAGGATGGAAAAATATATACCATGCAAATAGTAGCTAAAACAGAGCTGGGGCAGATATTCTAGTATCAGATAAAGTAAACTGACTCAAACATATGAGACAAAGAGGATCATTATACACTGATAAAGAGGTCAATTCAACAAGAACACAAAAATTTTGAATGTAAATGCTCTAAACAGCAGATGGCAAAATATATGAAGCAAATATTGATGGACTTCAAGGGAGAAATATTTCTACATTAATCGGATATTCCAATAGCTATTGTGCTGTTTTGAAACTGTTGTGTCTCCTAGTGAAGCCATATTTTTAAATGTTCAATATTGATTCAATATTGTTGGGTAAGATCTTTTTTTTTTTAATATGGGCAGGCACTGGGAATGGAACCTGGGTCTCTGGCATGGCAGGTGAGAACTCTGCCATTGAGCTACCATTGCCTGCCCTGGGTAGGATCTTTTTTATTAAGCTTTTTCCATGGAGATATGACCCACAAAACTGCGGGTGAGACTTTTTGATTAGGTGGTTTCCATGGAGATGTGTCCCCACCCATTCAAGGAGGACCGCTTACTGGAGTCCTTTAAGAAGGAACCATTTTGGAAAAAGCTTTGGAACTAACATAGCAGAAACATTTGAAGATGCAGAAAAATACCCCCAATGAAGCCATCTGAAAGAAGCTGGGAGAAAAGCTAGCAGACATCACCATATGCCTTCCAAGCTGGCAGAGAAACCTTGAACATCATCGGCCCTTTCTTGAATCAAGGTATATTTTTCTGGATGCCTTAGTTTGGACATTTTTCATGGCCTTAGAACTGTAAACTTGTAACTTAATAAATTTCCTTTATAAAAGCCAACCCATTTCTAGTATATTGCATTTCTGACAGCATTAACAAACTAAAACAACCACTTTCAATAAAGGATAGAACATCTAGACAGAGTATCAATAAGGAAATAAAAGACTTCAACAATACTCTAAGTATCTAAACCTAATAGATGTACATAGAACACTTGACTCAAAAGAAGCAGAATACATATTCTTCTCCAGTGTACAGGTATCATTGCCAAGGATAGATCATATGTTAGGACACAAAATGAGTCTCAATAATTTTTTTAAAATATTGATATCAAATAATGTATCTTCTCCAACCAAAATGGAATGGAGATAGAAATCAATAATAGAGGGAGAAATGGAAAAGTCACTAATATGTAGTAATTAAGCAATGCACTATTAAACAACCTATGCATCAAAGAAGAAAGCATAAGGGAAATTAGGAAATATCTTGAGGCAAGTGAAAATGAAAACACAACATACCAAAACTTTATAGGATGCAGCAAAAGCATTGTTGAGAGGGAAACGGACAGTTCTAAATGCTTACGGTGAAAAAGAAGAAAGATCTTAAATCAGAGACTTTACCTCAAAACTAGAAGATCTAGGCAAAGAATAAATTAAACCCAAATTTATGAGAAGGAAGGAAATAACAAAGATTAGAGTCAAGATAAATGAGATAAAGAATAAAAAATAATAGAGGAAATCAACAAAACCAAAACTTCAAAAAAGAAATAAAATCCACAAACCTTTAGCTAGACTGACAAGATAAGAGAGAAGACACAATAACTAATAACAAAAATTAAAATGGCCTATATCCCTCAACAATATAGATGCATAATAACACATGATCACCTCAATTGATGCAGAAAAGGTATATGATAAAATCTCACATCCCTTCCTGATAATAATACTTAGGAAACTAGGACTAGAAAGAAAATCCCTCAACATGATAAATGGCATTTACAAAAACCTACAGCTAACATCAGACTCAACGGTGAAAGACTGAATGCTTTCCCTCTAGGATTAGGTACAAGATAAGGATGCTTACTATCACACTGTTTTTCAACAATGCGCTGGAAATTTTATCCAGAGCAATTAGGCAAGAGAAAGAAATAAAAGGCTTACATCCCTATTGGAAAGGAAGAAGTAAAACTTTCCCTGTTTGCCAGTGACATTATGCTATATACAGATAATCCTCAAAAATCCATAACAAAGCCACTGAACCAATAAATGAACTCAGCACATTTGTGGGGTACTAGATCAACATGCAAAAGTCAGTACTAAGTTTACATATTAGTAATGAACAGTCTGAAGAAGAAATCAAGAAAACATCACATTTACAATACCAAATGAAGGTATGAAATCTCTAGGAATATATCTAAGCAAGGATGTAAAGGACATGAACACAGAGAACTATAAAACATTGATAAAATACATCAAAGAAGACCTAAAAAAATGAAAAGACATCTAGTGTTCATGGACTGGAAGACTAAATATTGTTAAGATTTCTACCCCAAGTGATTTACAGAATCAACACAATCCCAAACAAAAACCCAAACCAGCTTCTTTGCAAAAATGGAAAGCCAAGCATTAACTTTATATGGAAGGGTAAGTGGCCCCAAATTGCCAAAACCATCTTGAAACAGAAAAACAAAGTTGTAGGACTCACACTTCCTGATTTTAAAGCTTATTACAAAGCTACAGTAATCAAAACAGCATGGTACTGGTACAAGAACAGACATAAAGACCAATGAACTCAAAATGAGAGTTCAGAAATCAACACTCACATTTAAGGTCAACTGATTTTTGACAAGGGTGCTGAGTGCACTCACTTTGCTTTGCTTGCTTTTAAGTTTAACTCAGGTTTCTTTAACCTGAGTCCACTCACTTTGCAAAGAAGTCTCCTTAAAAATGATGCTGGGAAAACTGGATGTCCATATCTTATGCAAAAGAATGGAAGTGTATCACTATATCACACCATATACAAAAATCAACTCAGAATGGATCAAAGACCTCAATATAAGAACCAGAACTATAAAATTTCTAGAAAAAAATGTAGGGAAGCATCTTCGTAACATTTTTTAGTTAATGATCTCTTAAACTACATCCTAATCACAGGCAACAAAACAAAAATAGATAAATGGGACTTCATCAAAATTAAAAAAAAAAAACTTGTGCCTATCAAAGGACTTTATCATGAAAATAAAAAGACAACCTACTAGATAGGAGAAAACATTTGGAAATGACATATCTTATAAGGGTTTAATATCTAGAATATTATAAAGAAATCTTACAACTCACACTAAAAGACAAAGAAACTATTTTTTAAATGGGCTAAAGCCTTGAATAGACATTTCTCCAAATAAGATATAAACATGGTCAAAAAGCTCATGAAAAGATGCTCATATTCAATAGGTATTAGAAAAATTCAAATAAAAATCCAAACGAGATATTTCATATCCTCTAGAATGGCTAATATTAAAAAAAAAAAAAAACACTACAAGTGTTGGAGAGGCTGCAGTAGAATAGGAACCTCATTCATTGTTGGTGGGTATGTAAAGTGATGCAGTCTCTGTGGAAGACAGTTTGGCAGTTCTTCAGAAAGTTAAATAGAGAATTAGCATATGACCAAGCAATCCCACTTCTGGGAATATACCCAAAAGATTTGAAAGCAAGGGCTTAAACATACATTTGCACACCAATGTTCACAGCAAACTTATTCACCATTGCAAAAAAGATGGAAACAGCCCAAGTGTCCATCTCCTGATGGCTGGATAAATAAAATGTGGTATATACATACAATGAAATTTTTTCAGCCATAAAAAGGAATGGAGTACTGATACATGCAACAATGTGAATGAACCATTAGGACATTATGCTGAGTGAAAAAAGCAGACACAAAAGGACAGATATTGTATCATCTCACTGATGTGAAATAGAATATGCAAACTCATGGAGTCAGAATCTAGAACATAGTTTACTAGGTATGAGGCGTGGGTAGAGAATGAGGTTCTAATTATCAAATTGCACATAGCTTCTATTTGGGTAGATAGTAACTTTTGGTAATGCATTGTGGTGATGGCAACAAAATATTGTGAACATAATTAACAGCACTGAATTATAGTGTGAATCTGGTTAAAAGGGGGAAATTTTAGGTTGGACGAATGTCACCAGAAAAAAAAATTTTTAAAACAATCATAGGACTGTACAATACAAACAGTGAACCATATTGAAAATGGTGAACTATAGTCAATGATTAACAATTGTATTAGTTAGGGTTCTCTGGAGAAACAGAATCAACAGGGAACACTCGCAAATATAAAATTTATAAATGTGTTTCACATGACCGCAGGAACACAGAGTCCAAAATCCGCAGGGCAGGCTGTGAAGCCGACAATTCGGATGGAGGGTCTGGACGAACTCCACAGGAGAGGCTCACCAGCCAAAACAGGAAGAGCCTGTCTCTTTTGAATCCTCCTTAAAAGGCTTCCCGTGATTAGATTAAGCATCACTCATTGAAAAAGACACTCCCCTTTGGCTGATTACAAATGGAATCAGCTGTGGATGCAGCTGACGTGATCATGATCTAATTCTATGAAATGTCCTCATTGCAAAAGACAGGCCAGCACTTGCCCAACCAGACAAACAGGTACCACACCTGGCCAAATTTACATATGAACCTGTCCATGACAACTATAGTTAATCACAAAAACGTTTTTTCATGAATTGTAACAAATGTATCACACTAATGCAAGGCATTAATAAGAGGGTGGTAATTGGGAACCCTGTATTTTATGCATGGTTTTACCAGAAATCTACAACTTCTGCAATTTAAAAATGGGACCATGTTATAAGAAAAAAAAAAAAGAAAGAACAAATCTAATGTTCTTCAGGAAATAGAGTGAGAATAGACCAAGCCATTTTGAAAGAGTAGTCATGCTAATCAATGTATTTTTAAAATAGCTTAAAAATCAGAACACTTTATTCTCAAATCAGAAAAGAATAGGTCATGTAAGAATGCCTAAGGTCTTCTAAGATCATGTAAGGGTTTAGCATTCTAAAAATAACATTTCAGTGCAATGGGAAGAGGTTGGAATACTCAATAAATAATGTTGGGATAACTGATTACCTATTGTAAAATAGGTAATATTTTAAAATAAGGGTACAGGTTTATCTCACATATTATAACTATTAAACTTTAAAAATGAATATTGGAAATTGATGAAGCTACCCATCAACTTATTGAGATGAAATGTAAATTAAATTATTTTATAATTTTAGGGTTGGTTAGTATATTAGCAATTGCAAAATGGTAAGAAAACTAATGAAAAATATGACCATACAAAACTTAAAATTTTATGTTTCAGGAGGTAGGGGAAACCACTCCAAAAATAATTTAATGGCAAACAAACCCTGCAGCCATAGGAAAAGAATGAGAAAACTGTCATATGCTGATATAAAATGAGCTCAAAATATATTCTAAAAAGTAATGTGGAGTGATAATTTGTGTAAAAAGGGAAATTAACACATTTGTACTGATAAAATATATAATGTATACTTATATTAATTAACATAATCAGTATAAATGTTAATTAACATATAATAAATATGGCTAGATTTATATGAATATATATAGTTATTTCTTTAAGTATATGTAAAAATACATTACAAGAGAAATACATTAATAATGCTGTTCTAGTTTGCTAGCTGACAGAATGCAATATACGAGAAACAGAATGGCTTTTAAAAAGGGGAATTTAATAAGTTGCTAGTTTACAGTTCTAAGGCTGAGAAAATGTCCCAATTAAAAGAAGTCTATAGAAATGTCCAATCAAAGATATCTATCCAGGGAAAGATACCTTGGTTCAAGAAGGCTGATAAAGTTCAGGGTTTCTCTCTCCAGTGAGAAGGCACATGGTGAACACAATCAGGGCTTCTCTCTCATCTGGAAGGGCATGTGGTGAACACGGCATCATCTGCTAGCTTTCTCTCCTGGCTTCCTGTTTCATGAAGCTCCCTGGGAGGCGTTTTCCTTCTTCATTTCCAAAGGTCTCTGGCTCGTGGACTCTCTGCTTCATGGTGCTGCAGCATTCTCTGCTCTCTTTGAATCTCCATTCTCCAAAATGTTTCCTCTTTTATAGGACTTCAGAAACTTATCAAGACCCACCCAAATGGGTGGAGACATGTTGTCACCTAATCCAGCTTAACAACCACTCTTGATCAAATCACATATCCAGGATGATGATCTAATTACAGTTTCAAACATACAATGCTGAATAGGGATTAGAAGTGGCTGCCTTTACAAAATGGGATTAGGATTAAAACATGGCTTTTCTAGGGTGCATATATCATTTCAAACCAGCACAAATGCCAATTTATGAACAGCTACCAAAAACAGAACAATATCCTAAATAAAATGGGCTAAGTAGAAGGGCAGAATGGGAAAATGCAGAAGCATGTATAGTATTTCTAAATTTTCCAATGTCTCTAGAAATTAAAGAGATGCAAATGTTTAAGAGCAGATACTGCTTATATTCTGTACGGTTGTTACTGAACAAATCAACTCATTTGCCTGATGTATACAGATGTCAACATAGTGATACTAGGATTTTGAGCATAGAAAAGGTGTTTATTGCAGGACATCCAAGCAAGAAAAGAGGAGCATTTTTTTTAAAAAGCTCAAATATGTGTCCTCAAGTAGGGTTTCCATGGGATTTAAACAAAAGGAGGTGAGGATAGTGATGTTATTCAAGTTGACATCTATTGATTGGTTATGTTCAGGTTATAGTTAATAGGCAGAGTGCAAGCATGGGCCCAAGAAGCCCTTGAAAACTGAAAAAAGCCAGCCAGCATAAAGGCAAGAATCTGGTTATAACAGTGTTGTAAATCTCTCAGTTAGCATAAGATAACAAGCTAAAATAACAATTGCAATTACAAGTAAAAGGACAAGCTAAAATATAAATTACAATTACACATAAAACTACTGTAATCAGTGTTTACAATCCCCTCTTATTTTTCTTCATTCCTTAATCCTGCATTATTTGGGATCATGACTGCTCTGGCTGCTTCAAGCTGAGGAGGGATGTAGATATTATGGGGGCAGAGTAATGGACTTGTTTTGCTTACAGTTAAAGATATTCCTTGCTTTCAGGATGGGGCTGTTTCATCATCATTATTCTGTTAGTTGTCTAATTTTACAGAGTTTGGATAAAATACAGAGACAAAGCTTAAAGAATAAAATGTTAGTAACAATTAAAATGAGGATAGATAATCTTGTTTGTAATATAGTGCTAAACCAAGATCCTATTCCTGAAGGAAGCCAACTAAATAAATGAGGGAGAGTTCATGTCTAAGGCATTAATCTGATTTTTTCATGAGCTAGTACTGTTGTAATGTTAGCATATTAGTCAGGAATAAAGGTACAACATTCAGTTTGTATCACAGCACAGGTTCTTCCCTGAGAAGTGGTGAGGATGTCTTAAAGTCATTCAATTCTGGAGACCTGCTTTGTACCTAAGAGTGACCTCCATGTTTAATAGAGAAATATTATAGAGGCTATCAGTTAAACATTGCCTAATAAATTTATTAAGGGCTTCCATGCAAAAAATGACATCTTCAATGCCTAGTGATGAAAAAATATGGCTGTGAGATGATCATACCAATGGAATACTGGATCGTGTCCATATGGCTTTTAATAAGGGTAAACCAGCAGTGGGGGATAGACTGTTATGAATGGTTCCTCAAGTCCATAGCACACCTAATGTACATCACCCTATTCAACCTGAGGGCAACTAGGCCATAGGTTGCTATCAATTGAGTCCCATTTGTAGCTACCCAATGAATCCCAGGTCACCTTGACCAATCAGTCCCAAACAATATATATCACCATTCTGCTAGGAAATTTAATCTGAATTGTATTCTTATCTGAGGACTTCTTTGATAAGCTGGCAATTAGATGTCATCTATGTTTTGCAACAAGGTCATTTCTTAAGTGAAATTCTCTTAAGTCTCTAGCTGGGGCTTCTCCAAAGAATCTACACAGCATTTTTAACCCCCTGTGGGAAAATAGTCCAGCAATATTGTTGCTTTATATTGGTATTAGGATCTTCCAATTCAAAAGCAATAAAGGTTCTGGACTGAGAAGTATGCAATAAAAAGCATTTTTAAAATCTAGGACTGTGAAGTAACAGAGATCTCCTGATAGGGTGGAAGGGCAAAGTATATGGATTTGGAACTACAAGGTGAATATGTTTTACAATTTGGTTAATAACTCAGAGATTTTGTACAAACCTATATTAATTTCAAGTGCCAGGCTTCTGCACTGACAATACTGGAGTATTAAATGAAGATTGACAAGGCTGTATTAATTTGTATTTTAAGAATGTCTTAATTATCAGCTCAGTTATGCCCCTTGATTCTAATCTGAGTGGATATTGTTTGGTATGGCGAATCATGCTTGGCAGCCAAAATTTTACCTGGCCCGGTTCTGCCATATTTGTTCATCACAGCTTTCTGTCTGCCCAGGCTACTGGATTCACTGATAATGGGATTTTCTCCAGAATCATGGGAGCTTCTTTAGTGACTTTTGCAAAGAGTGGAGCAGTTTGTAGGGCTCAGGCCTACACTGGAAGTAATTCTATGGTTGAATGGTTGGGAGAAAAGATTATCTGTGCATTTAATTTGGCTAGTAAATTGCATCCTAACAGGTGCACCAGGAAATTATGTTTTAAGGTTTAGTCCCAATTTGACATTCTAATGGTTTCAGAAAGGGCCAGTGGGCATATCATGGTCAGGTTCATGTGTCAACTTGGCGAGGTGGTTGGGCAAGTGCTGCCTGTCTGTTACTATGAGGACATTTCATAGAATTAAATCATGATCACATCAGCTGCATTCACATCTGATTCATTTGTAATCAGCCAAGGGGGGGTGTCTTCTGCAATGAGTGATGCTTAATCTAATCACTGGAAACCTTTTAAGGAGGATTCAGAAGAGACATGCTCTCTTCCTGCTTTGGCCAGCAAGCCTCTCCTGTGGAGTTAATCCAGATCCTCCATCAGAATAATCAGCTTCACAGCCTGCCCTATAGATTTTGGACCCTACATTCCCACGGTTATGTGAGACACTTTTATAAATTTTATATTTATGAATATTTCCTGTTGATTCTGTTTATCTAGAGAACCCTAACTAATACAACTTGATACCAGGTGGCTCTTAAGAAACAGAATCTTAAAAATTGGTTTTTATGAATGGTTTTCTACTCTGACTGGACTCAAAGGCACTACAGACTCTGATTCCCATAATCCCATAAGAATGACACTGCCAGTCCATGGAGTGAGTTGGCAAAAGTGATAGTCAAAATATCACCATTAAATTCTTCTAATGCTTTGCTTGTATGAGGCCAGGCTCTAGGGGATAATGTTTTGGACACCTATACAGAGTTCTGTGGAAATAGGAGGTATAGAGATGTTGGCTGTTTGTTGTTAGATATACTGATACATTAATGAGTGAAAGGGATCGGCTTAAGGCTTCAAACAAGAAGCTTAAGCACTGTCTGACAGATGTAGACCTTTCTATGAGTGCTGTTCTAGTCTGCTAGCTGTCAGAATGCAATATACCAGAAACGGAATGGCTTTTAAAAAGGGGAATTTAATAAGTTGCTAGTTTACAGTTCTAAGGCCGAGAAAATGTCCTAATTAAAACAAGTCTATAGAAATGTCCAATGAAAGGCATCCAGGGAAAGATACCTTGGTTCAAGAAGGCCAATGAAGTTCACGGTTTCTCTCTCAAGTGAGAAGGCACATGGTAAACACAGGCACAGTTTCTCTCTCAGCTGGAAGGGCACATGGTGAATACGGCATCAGCTGCTAGCTTTCTCTCCATATACCGGTATGCTGAGCTGCTTTGCTCTCTCCAAATCACTCTTTCTCCAAAACGTTTCCTCTTTTATAGGACTCCAATAAACCAATCAAGACCCACCCAAATGGGTGAAGACATGTTGTCACCTAATCCAGTTTAACAACCACTCTTGACTAAATCACATCATCCAGGGAGATGATCTGATTACAGTTTCAAACATACAGTATTGAATAGGGATTATTCTACCTTTATGAAACGGGATTGTGATTAAAACATGGCTTTTCTAGGGGGCATACATCCTTTTAAACCAGCACAAGTGTCCTTAAGGAAAATCTTACTTCCTGTAGCTGTAGACTTGAGATTTCTGAAAATCAGCTCAGAATCTTATTGTTAGAGTAGCAACTTTACAACATAAAGAGAAATGTCAATCTTGCATGGTATCTGCCGTTAAAGTGAGGGCACTGATTGGAAAGGAGAGCGACCCTGAAAAAATGGGATGGCAACATATAGATTGATGATGATGTCGGGGTAAAGTAGAAACCCTAGGTCATGCTGAGTTTTCTAGAGAAGAACCCTGTAATAGTCTGCCCTGAGGACATAGCTGCCCCACTTCCACCCTTTCTTGAGGAGTTGGCCACCCAACCTCCACCTGAAGGGATTAGCCATAGAGTGATTAATCCTGTTTCACCAGATGAAACTGCAAATTAATCCCCAAAAGCAAATGGCTTGGAAGATGTGCTGGTTTGAAATGATGTATGTACTCTAGAAAAGCCATGTTTTAATCCTAATTCCATTTTGTAAAGGCAGCCATTTCTTCTAATCCCTATTCAATACTGTATGTTTGAAACTGTAATCAGATCATCTCCCTTGAGACGTTATTTAATCAAGAGTGGTTGTTAAACTGGATTAGGTATAGGCATGTCTCCACTCATTTGGGTGGGTTTTGATTAGTTTCTGAAGTCCTATAAAAGAGGAAACACTTTGGAGAACAAGAGAGATCCAGAGAAAGCAGAGAATGCTACAGCACCAGTATGTGTTTTCTGAGAATATCTTACATAATCATGGTACAGTTATCAATTTCAGCACACCTAACATTGACATGGTACTTTCATCTATCCTTCACATTCCAACTTTTAAAATTTGAACCAATAATGTCTTTTATAGCATTTGTCTCCTTCCAGTACAGGATCCAGTCTAGGATCAAAATTTGCATTTAGTTATCATGTCTTTTACCTCCCTTAATCTGAAAAGCTAAGTATCTCCAAAGCTTTTCTTTTTTACTGATGTGCACAGTTTTGAAAAATATGGTCCCCCCTTTGATTTTCTAATTCTTATTCCTTCTGCTTTTGCTAGCTGGCATTTGTCATTTAAAAAGCTTTTCCTTTGGTCCCGTGTGTCTCTTGTCTCTCTTTTATATCACCTGGAACTCACGGAACTTCTTTGACCTTGAGTAATAAGGCATCACCATCATTGTTCTTTTGATGCTAAACTGCCTCAAGTGGTCAATGGCAGCCCTTTCCAGTGGCCACCTGTGCACTTTTAGCAAGCCTTTTAGCAAATGCTCTCATATCCAGCATAAAGTGGTTTTCCAGAAATACTTTATACTTTCTGTGTTCCAGAGGTAGAGTATTTGGAAAGCAAGATCTGGCCACCAGGTGTACACCAAGGGTGTTACTGCCTCTAAATCCATTCAGAAGGTGGAGGAAGAAAATCATTTATTATTTTTTTAAATCATGAATACATGAGGATCTCTCCAATTCAAATATAAGGATTTCATCATTCCAAATCCTTAACTCCCTTCTTAACAGAACTCTGTTTCCCAACTACCTCAATATATTTACCTATTTTTTATATCTCACTGTGGGGGACTCTACTGTGAACCCCATTTGAACATGTTCTTGGTCTTGGTCTGCATTCTGGTGGGTGTGGAACCCTATATCCCTCTATTATCTGTTCTTTGTACAAGATTCTCACCTTTGAAGTAGTTCATGCAAGAACTTATTTATATTTGTAGTGTTAACTGGTTACATAGCTTAATAGTTTAACCCCCTTTTAATCATGTTCACCTTCAATATGGCAATATTACTTATAGATCCACTCATAAATTGCCTTCACTTCTGTCCATTTCCTTACATTTATGTTCAATCTTATTGGCTAAACTTCCACCCATCTCTAGCTTCTGTGTACGTCTAGGACCTTTAATAAGGTCATAAAAACAAAAGCATATAGTATCTATCCTTTTGTGAGTGGCTCATTTCACTTAGCATTAGGTCCTTGAAGTTCATCCATATTTTCATATGCTTCAGAACTTCATTTCATCTTACTGCTGCATAATATTCCAGCATATGTACATATCACATTTTGTTTATTCACTCATCTGTTGATGGGCACTTGGATTGTTTCGTAATGCTGCTATGAATATCCATGTGCAAATGCCTGTGTCACTACTTTCAGATTTTCTGGGTATATACCTAGTAGTGGTATTGCTGGATTATAGAGCAATTTGATATGTAGTTTTCTAAGAAACTGCCAAACTGTCTTCCATAGCAGCTGTACCATTATACACTCCCACTAGCAGTGCATAAGTGTTCCATTTCTCCATATCCTGTCAAACATTTGTAATTTCCTGTTTATTTCCTAGCAGCATTCATATAGATTTGAGTGATATCTTATTAAAGCCTTGATCTGCATTTCCCTTATAGCTGCTGAAAATGAGCATCTCTTCGTGTGTTTTTTGGCCATCTGTATTTGCACTTCAGAAAAATGTCTATTCATATCTCTAGTCTATTTTTTAATTAGGTTGTTTGTGCTTTTGCTTTTGAGTTGTATGATTTCTTTATGTATACAGGATATCAACTTTTATCCGATACATGGTTTCTAAATATTTTCTCCCATTCAGTTGGCTGCCTCTTGACCTTTTTTTGACAATGTCTTCTGAGGCATGGAAGCATTTGACTTTGATATATTCCCATTGATCTATTTTTTCTTCATTGCTTGTGCTTTGGGTGTAAAGTTTAGGAAGCTACCTCCTATTACTAGGTCTTAAAGATATTTCCCTACATTTTCTTCTAGGAGTTCTATGGCACTGGCTCTTATATTTAGGTCTTTGATCCACTTTGACTTTTCTATAGGATGTAAGGAAGGGTCCTTTTTCATTCTTTTGGCTATTTGATATCCAGTTCTCCCATGCCCATTTATTGAAAAGACTGTTCTGTCCAAGTTTAGTGGATTGGGGGTCTGGTCAAAGATTGGTTGACCATATATTTGGTGGTCTATCTCAGCACTCTTGATTCAATTCCATTGGTCAATACTTCTATCTTTGTGCCAGTACCATGCTGTTTTGACCATTGTGATTTGTAATAAGCTTTAAAATCAGGTAGTGTTAATCCTCCCACTTCGTTCTTTTTGTCAGGATATTTTTTAGCTATTCGAGGTCTCTTTTCCTTCCAAATCAATTTAATAATTAGCTTTTCCAAGTCTTCAAAGTAGGTTATCGGAATTTTGATTGGTAATGCCTTAAATAGATAAAGCAATTTGGGTGGAATTGATATTTTAACTGTATTCAATCTTCCTATCCATGAGTAGGGAACCTCTTTCCACCCATTTAAATCTTCTTTTATTTCGTTTAGCAATGTTATATAGTTTTCTGTGCAAGGGTCCTTTACCTCCCTTATTCCTTAAGGTAAGGTTAAGCTTATTCCTAGAGAGAATACTTGATTCTTTTAGTTGCTATTTTGAATGGAATTTCTTCCTTGATTGTCTCCTCAGTTAGGTCATTGCTCATGTATAGAAACATTATGGATTTTTGCACTTCAACCTTGTATCCCACCACTTTGCTAAATTTGCTTATTAGCTCAAGCTTTGTCATAGATTTCTCAATAATATCATGTCACCTACAAATAATGAAAGTTTTACTTTTTCCTTTATGATTTGGATGCTTTTATTTCTTTTTCCTGCTTGATTTCCCTAGCCAGAACTTCTAATACAATGTTGAATAACAGTGGTGTCAGAGGGCATCCTTGCCTCATTCCCAATCTTAGGGGAAAAACTTTTAGTCTCTCTCCACTGAGTATGATGGTGGCTATGGGTTTTTAATATATGCCCTTTATCATGTTTAGGAAGTTTCCTTTTTTAATTTTAAATGGGCGGGCACTGGGAACTGAACCCATGTCTCTGGCATGGCAGGTGAGAACTCTGCCACTGAGCCACCGTTGCGCAGGAAGTTTCCTTTGATTCCTACTTTTCGTAATGTTTTTAATAGAAAACAATGCTGAATATTGTCAAATCCTTTTTCAGCATCAATCAAGATAATCCTGTGATTTTCCCTTTTCAATTTGTCAATATGATGTATTACATTGATTGATTTTCTTGTGTTGCATTCCTGGTATAAACACCACTTGTTCTTGTTGTATAATTCTTTAATGTCTCATCGGATTCAATTTGATAGTATTTTGTTGAGAATTTTTGTATCTATATTCATTAGGGTGATTGACCTGCAGTTATCCCTTCTTGTAGCATCTTTACTCGGTTTTTGTATTAGAATGATGTTAGCTTCATAAAATGAGTTAGATAGAGTATTAATTTGTTAAGGTGCCAGAATGCAATATACTAGAAATGGAAAGACTTTTAAAAAGGGAATTTATTACAAGTTTACAGTTTTAGTGCCAAGAAAATGTCCATGCTAAGGCAGCAACAAGACGTTACCTTCATTGAAGAAAGGCTGATGCCATCCAAATACCTCTGTCAGCCTGGAAGGCATGTGCCTGGCATCTCCTGGGCTCCACTGCTTTCAGCCTCTGTTTCCAGTGGTTCCTCATTTGGCATTTGTGGGTCTTTACTTAGCTCCTCTGGGACACAATTCTGGGTTCTGGATTGCTGAGCATCTCATGGGAAAGCACATGGCAATATCTGTTGGGACCTGCATTTCCAACATCTGGGTCTCGTGTTGGCTCTGTCAGCTCTGCAGCAACTTTCTCCAAGCATCTGCATCTTCTCTGAACTCTTTCCAAAATGTTTCCCCTTTTAAAGGAATCTAGTAAACTAATCAAGACCCATCTTGAATGGGTGGAATCACATCTCCATCTAATCAAAAGGTTACTCAGAGTTGGGTGCATCACATCTACACAGAGATAATCTAATAAAAAATTTCCACACTACAGTGTTGAATCAGAATTGAAAGAAAGGGCTGCCCCCACAAGATTGGGTCATGATTAAAACACAGCTTTTCTGGGGTAGATATTAGCTTCAAACTGACACATTCTACCCTCTGGACCCCAGAAAGGTCCACTTTCCTTCCATATATAAAATGCATTAATTCCATTACAATATCACAAAACTTTAAATCTTTTCAGCAACAATACAAATGCAACACAAAGTTAAAACCAGTACACAATCTCATCAAAGTAAACTGCAGGCATGGTCTGGTCTAAGGCAAAAATTCTTCTCTGGCTCTGGACCCGTGAAACTCAGAACACATTATATGTTGCCAATATACAAAGGAGGGACAGTTATAGGATGTATGTTTGCAATACTAAAGGGAGAAATAAAAAGGTAAACAGGGATCACTGGATCCAAAACATTCCAAAAACCTACAGGGCAAGCTCCATTGGATTTCAAAGTCTGAGAATCTTTTTTCTCAGGACTTTAGAAAGTGGCAATCCCACTCTTTCCAAGGGCCTATGCAGTGGCTTTGCTCTCTCTCCAAATGCTGGAATGAATTGCTACACTGGGGCAAGTTGGGAGGAACACCTTTTTCTTGGCTCCACCATCTTCAAAAAAGGCTCAGCATCTGGGATCTCTGCCACCTCCAGGGCACATGCTAAACCCCTCCAGAACAATGGGGTGGCAGCCAAGCATCCCCAAATCCCCAGTTTCTGTGGTCCACCAACCCTGAGGCTTGGGGAGACACAACTCTTCTGGAACAATGAAGCAGAAGGATCACCCTCTGCTTCTGGGGCAAATACACCCTTTCCATGTGTATGGGTGGGTCCACTCTCCTGGCTCCAGACCTCAGCTTCTACGGTTCTGCTTCTGAAGCCATTCTTCCTTCAATTTGTCCCTTTCTGTCTCTTTTAGTCCAGACTGGCAGTGGTTCCATTTATACAGATCCCATGATGCTCTTGTTGGTTTTCTGTGCAGTTTACTGGGATCATACCATCATACAATGGGTTATTCTTTCTGGATAACTCTATCTCCAATCCTTGCTTGTTCTGCAATGGCTGACTGCTGCCATGTTTGGCTAATCCTCAAGTGGGGCCCTATTCACTGGGGTCTCACTTTCTGGAAGCCCTGAGTTTTCCAGACTATCAATTTCTGTTTTCTTTGTACCCAAGAGTGCAGTTCTCAACTCATCTCATTCCTCTTGCATTTTACTATCAGCTGCAAGGAGCAGCCAGGCTGCATTTCCACATTTAATTCAGAAATTTCTTCTGCTAAATATCCAAGTTCATCACAGTCAAATTCTGCCTTACAGCCACAAAGAATGCCTTCCTTCCAGTTTGCAAAGGCACACTCATCAGTTCTGCCTAAAACCTTATTTCCACATTTCTACCAACTATCTCTTTATTCTAGGTCTTCTCTATCTGGCTTCTCACAACGGTTCCAGAATCTTCCCCTTATCCATTGAAAAAGCCTTCCAATATGTTTGGTATTTGCAAACCACAGCTCCCCACTCTCTGGTACCAAAATCTGTATTAGTTTGTTAAGCTGCTAGAATACAATATACCAGAAATGGAATGGCTTTTATAAAGAGTTACTAAGTTCCGAAGTTTACAGTTGTAAGGTAATACAAATGTCCAAACTAAGGCATCCAGAAAGAGCCAATGGCATTTGGGGTTTCTATGTCAGCTGAGAAGGCACATGGCAATGTCAACTAGCTCTCTCTACTTTCAAATGGCTTCCCCAGGGTCATTTTCTTTCTGCATCTCCAAAGGTCTCTGCTGGTATCAGCTCTGTTGGTTCTGTTGCCTTTGTCATCTCTGTTGACTTTGAAATTTTTTCCAAAATGGTTCCCTCTTAAAGAACTCCAGTAAGCAACCACACCTTGAACGGGTGGAAACACGTCTCCATGGAAATCACCTGTTCTAATCTGCTAGCTGCTGTAATGCAATATACCAGAAATGGAATGGCTTTTAAAGGGGGGGATTTATTAAGTTGCAAGTTTGCAGTTCTAAGCCTGTGAAGATGTCCAAATTAAAACAAGGTTATAGAAATGTCCAATCTAAGGCATCCAGGGAAAGATGTCATTGTTCAAGAAGGCTGATGATGTTCAGGGTTTGTCTCCCAACTGGAAAGGCATCTGGCAAATATGGCAACATCTGCTAGCTTTCTTGTTTCTTGTTTCATGAAGCTCCCCCAGAGGCGTTTTCCTTCTTCATCTCCAAAGGTCTCTGGCTGCATAGAGTCTCCTGGTTCTCATGGCTCTGTCCCTCTATCCGAAATGTTTCCTCTTTTAAAGGATTCAAGTAAAACTAATCAAGACCCACCTGGAATGGGTGGAGTCACGTCTCCCTAATCAAAGGTTAATACCCACAATTGGCCGCATCGCATCTCTGTGGAGATAATTTAATCAAGCTCCCAACCTACAGTACTAGATAGGGATTAAAAGAAATGGCTGCCTCTGCAAGATAGATCAAGATTAAAACATGGCTTTTCTAGGGTACATAATCCTTCCATACCAGCATACCATCTACTCCAAGGTCCCACCCACAATTAGGTGAATTTCATCTCTATGGAAACAACTTAAAAATATTCTACCCAACAATATTGAACCAGGATTAAATAACATGGTTTTCTGGGGTACACTACAGTTTCAAACTGGCATAGGGTCCACTGATTTTACTGATTTTCTCAGTGTCATCTTTTGGTTTTATTGATTCTATTATTTTTTGTTGATGTTGCCCACTGCACTTATTTCTGTTTTAATCTTTGTTATTTCTCTTTCACTGCTTGCTTTGGGGCTAGTTTGCTGTTCTTTCTCTAGTTTCTCCAGGTGAGCTATTAAGTCCTTGATTTTTGCTACTTCTTCTTTATCAACATTTGTTTTTAAACATGGGCAGGCACCAGGAATTGAATCCAGGTCTCTGGCATGGAAGGCGAGGACTCTGCCTTCTGAGTTACCATGGCCCTCCCTCTTCTTTTTTTAATATAGGCATTTAGGGGAATAAATTTCGCTCTCAGCACTGTCTTTGCCACATCCCATTAGTTCTGATATGTTGTGTTCTCATTTTCATTCGTCTCTACATATTTACCTATTTCTCTAGCAATTTCTTCTTTGACCCACTGATTGTTTAAGAGTGTGTTTTTTAATCTCCATATATTTCTGAAAGTTCTGGTTCCTTTGGTGGTTATTGATTTCCACCTTCATTCCACTGGATCAGAGCAAGTGCTTTGAAAAATTTCAATTCTTTTATATATTTTTTCTTTTTTTTTTCTTAATCCTTTTATATTTATAAAGAGCTTTTTGTACCCCAGAATATGATCTGTACTGGGGAACATTCTAAAGAATAATGTATATCCTGATGTTTTGTGGTGTAATGATCTATATATGTTTGTTAGGTCTAATTCATTTATCAAATTGTTTAAGTTCTTTATTTCCTTGATAATCCTCTATCTGGTTGTTCTATCTATAGAGGAGAGTGATGTATTGAAGTCTTCCACTATTATTGTTGAAATGTCTATTGCTTCCTTCAGTTTTGCTAATGTTTGCCTCATGTACATTGGAGCTCCTTGATTGGGAGCATACACATTTATGATTGTTTTTTTTCTTGGTGAATTGTTGCTTTCACTAATATGTAGTGTCCTTCCTTGTCTCAGATGGTATCTTTACATTTAATATCTATTTTGTCAGATAGTATAGTTACTCCTGCTTTCTTTCTTTTTTTCTATGGGCAGGCACCAGGAATCATACCCGGGTCTCTGGCATGGCAGGCGAGAACTCTGGCTGCTGAGCCACTGTGGCCTACCCTCCTGCTTTCTTTTGGTTACAACTTGCATGGAACATCTTTTCCCATCCTTTCACTTTCAATCGATTTTATCCTTGGGTCTAAGATGATCCATTTAGATTGATCATATTTCTTAATCCATTCTGCCAATCTGTATCTTCAGTTGGTGAGTTTATCCATCAGGATTCAAAGTATTACTCTACAGGCATTTCTTGAATCTATTATCTTATCCTTTGGTTTTTGTCAGATCTCTACCTATTTTTCCCTCTTCCTCTTTTCCTCTTTTCATCCTTACTTGTACTCTTTGATTCTGTGCCCTCCTCCAGACCTCCTTTTTCTACCTTTTTTTTTTACAGCAACAGAACTCCTTTTAGTATTCCCTATAGGGCCAGTCTCTTGTTGACTAATTCTCTCAGCCTTTGTCTGTGAAAATTTTAATCTCTCCCTCAGTTTTGAAGGACAACTTGGCTGGATAAAGAATTTTTTACTGGAAGTCTTTCTCTTTCATGACCTTAAATATATATCATACTACTGACTTCTTACCTCCATGGTTTCCATTGAATAGTCTGAACTCAGTCTTATTTGGTTTCCCTTGTATGTAGTGAGTTGCTTTTTCCTTTGCCACTTTCAGGATTTTCTGTTTCTTTTCAACATTTGACAGACTGATTAGTGTCTTGGTGTAGGTCTATTTGGATTTATTCTATTTTTAGCTCATTGGGTTTCTTTGATTTGCTTATTTATGTCATTTTATAAAGGTTGGGGAGGTTCCCCCATTATCTCAACTAATCTTCCTAGTCCTTTATTCTTCTTTTTTCCTCCTGGTACACCAATAATTCTTATATCTGTGTGCTTTGTGTTGTCCATCATTTCCTGAGTTCCAAGGCAAGTTTTCCATCTTTTTTGCCATTCATTCTTTTGTGCATTTGAATTCAGTTGTCCTCTCCTCTAGTTTGCTTATTCTTTCTGCTGCCTCTTCAGACCTGCTGTTCTGTGTCTCAAGTGTATTTCTGAATTTTATCTTCTAGTGTATTTTAACTATAGAGTCTTTGATCTCTGTGATATGATTTCATTTCTGTTGATGTCCCTCAGTCATATAAGGTTTTATATTTGCTTGGATTTGCATTAAAGGTCTCCTTTTGCATTTGGTTCATCAGTAATTCCCCACCAAACCAAGGCCCAGACCGCATGCAAGGGATGCAACTCTACTTGAGGATTTGTTTGAAGCTAGACAGATAGGCAGTTTGCTAGACTGCACTTTCCATTTCTTCCCAAGAGATGGCATTCTTGGGCCTCTTATTCCCCTCAGGCCCACCTCTCCCTGACTGTGGCAGCCAGGTGAGCTGGATGGAGAGCCTGTACACGTTGTCCCAGTGCAAGCTGAAAGCTGCAACCCCACAGCGGGGGGCTATGCAATGTGTGCCTCAGCAGAGATTCTGCTTGTGGGCCTGATGGGTCTGGTGGCCTCCAGACTCCCACTTGGAATGACCTTGGGTTTTGGAGCTGGGGATGTCAGCTGCCCCTGTCCACAGTCCACCTGGAAATGCCTGCCAGCTAGGCATGGTGTGGGTCATGGCACGGGGCACTGTGTGGTGGGGTTGACTGCAGTGAGCAAGGGCATAGGGTATGACTTGGATCACAGGGTGTGGTGGTGGGGCACGGGACAGGTGCAGGGCATAGCATGGGGACAGGGCATGGCAAGGAATGAGGATGGGGTGGGGCATGAGGTGCATGGGGCGTGACAGGTACACAGTGCATGGTGGGTGGAGCACAGGGCAGGGCATGAGGTGTGGGGGTGTGTGGGTGCAGATTGTAGTGTGGGGTGAGGGTGCATGGGGCATGAAGATCAGCATGTGTGGTCACGTGGCATGGGTTGCAGCACCTATGGGCACTGGGACATGGGGTCTAGAAGCACAGTATGGCTTGCTTCCTTACCCCTACCTCCCTGTTCACACACTCCTACAAGCTCCAGGCCTCCACATGGAAAGGGGAGCAGCAGGCTCTGCGCCATAGCTGAATGATCTCTATGAGCAGGGAAAGAAAGTTTCCTGGCTTTTGGGTTCCCCCAGATAGTTCTGGGTTGTGGAACTGAGGGCACTTATATCCCAAGCTAGCTGTGGGGGAAGGCACTTTGCTGGGGGCAGCCTCTTGTTCATGGTGGAGTCCCAACAAAGCCCACATTCACCCCATTCTCTGGGTCTCAATTTCTCAGCTTTTTCATCCAGGACCTCCCTATATATTGTAGAAGACCCTTTTAGGTCACTTACACCCTGGAACTGCTGTCCTCATTGTTTTTCTGTCACTTCTCTAGTTGTTCCTGGCAGCAGGGGTGAATTCAGCCTATCCTATTCTACCATCTTCCCAGAAGTTATAATTTTTGGCATATAAATTACTCATAGTGTTTCCTTCTATTTTCTGTATTTCTGCATAGTTGGTGGTAATGTTTCTGTTTCATTCCTAATTTTAGTTTAGTTTGCTTTTCTTCTGCCAGTCTCCTTAAGTTGGAAGGTTAGTCATGGATTTAAGATCTTCTTTTTAAATATAAGCATTTACTGCTATAAACTTCACTTTAAGTACTGTTTTAGATGTATCCCATAAGTTTCGGTATATTTTTTCTTCCTTTTCATACATCTCTTCCTTTTCATACATCTCAAAGTATTTTTAAGTTTACTTTAGTTTTTGACCCATTAATTACTTAGGAACGTGTTGATTAATTGTCCACATATTTGTGAGTTTTCCAAGTTTCTCTCTTGTGTGTTTATAATCTCATTCATGTAGCTTGAGTTATACTTCACATGACATCAACCCTTTTAAACTTGGACTTGTTTTATCACTTAACATATGGTCTATCTTAGAGAATGCTCTATATGCATCTGAGAAAAAATTTGAATGCTGCTTTTGTTCTGGGGAGTGCTTTTTAGGTGGTTTTTAGAACTAGTTGGTTAACAGTGTTAATCAAGTCTTCTATTTCCATGTTGTTCTTAGTTATCCCATCCATTACTGAAAGTGGGGTATTGAAGTCTCCAACTATAATGATAGAATTGTTTATTTCTCCCTTCAATTCTGTCACTCTTATGTATTTTGGGGTTTTGTTGTTACATGCATATAACAGTTATATACTCCTGATGAACTGACCATTTATTCCTCTTTTTATATAGTAATATATATATATTACTTATTTCATTAGATTGCTTTATAAGAGGACTTTATTAGATAAAACATATAATTGAAGCTAAGGGAAGCTCATGTGGAGAAAAAGCCCCCAGAGGAGCTGATAGAAGAAGTCACCTGAGCCAGAAGCTTAAAACAATGACACCTGGGAGAGGACCAGTTGATGCCAGCCATGTGTCCTCCCATGTGACAGAAGTGTCCCAGATGCTGGCAGACTTTCGAGAAGGTGTTATCCTGTTGATGCCTTAATCTGGACATCTTCATGGCCTTAGAACTGTAAATTTGTAAGCTAATAAATCCTCACTGTTAAAATCCAACCCATTTCTAGTATATTGCATCCTGGCTGCTTTAACAAATCAAAACATTCTTAGTTAAATTTATTCCTAGATATTTAATTCATTTAGTTGCTACTGTAAGTGGAATTTTAAAATTTCCTCTTCAGATTGTTCATTATTAGTGTAATCAAACACTACTGATTTTGCAGGTTGATCTTGTACTTCAACATTTTGTTGAATTTGTTTATTAGCTCTCATAGCTTTTATGTGGATCATAGTTGGATCTTGCTTTTTTAATGCAGTATGACTATCACTACCTTTTGATTGGTTTGGATTTTTTAGTCGTATTAATATAATTGTAGTTGCATCTGTCACTTTTTTCCTGTATCGTTTTTGTTTGTTTCTTGATTTCTCCTATATTGCCATTTTTGCACTAAATGAATATTTTGTGATGTAACATTTAATTCATTTAACTTTTTCATTATAATCTATGAGATTTTCTTAATGGTAGCTCTAGGGTTACAATATACATCTTAATTTACTAGAATCTACTTTAGATTTATACTAAATTAATTCCAAAGGGTTATAGAAATATTACAGTATATTATATCTATATATACATTATATTCCTCTTGATTTGGGGGCTATTATTACATTAAAATTATGTATGTTCCAAACCCAATAATTCATTGTTTTAATTGTTGCCTCCTGATCTCCACTGTTTCTGATGTGATGTCAACTATTGTTTTTTTATTAATTTTTTTTTTGCATGGGCAGACTCCAGTAATCCGACCAGGGTCTCCGGCATGGCAGGCGAGAATTCTGCCACTGAACCCACACTGCACCACCCAGCTATTGATTTTATTGGGTTCCGTTGTACATAGTCTTACTGCCGTCAAGAGTTTCTCTTTGTCTTTATCATTTTACTATAAAATGTCTATGTGTACTTCTTTGGGCTTATCCTATATGGAGTTATGTGAGCCTCTTGGAGTGTAGTTGATTTTCATCATTTGGGGAAATTTTCACCTATCATAATTTTGAATATATTTTCTGCACCTTTCTCTCTCCCCTCCTACTGGTACTTCCATTATACATATGTTGGTGCACTTTATGGTGCCCCACATTTCTCTGAGGCTGTGTTGATTTTTCATCATTCTTTTTCTCTCAATTCCTCAGATAGCATAATCTCTTATCATTAAGTTCACTGATTCTTTCTTTTACCAGTTTAAATCCATTGTTGAGAAATACTTTTTAACTTCAGAATTTCCACTTTTAAAAAGTTCTCTTTTTTTGTTATTCTCTACATGATGAGCTATTGTCTTGTTACCTTCTTTTATTTCTTTAAGCATGGTTTCCTTTGGTTCTTTGAAAAAAAATTTTTTTTTTTTTTGCATGGACAGGAACTGGGAATCAAACCCAGGTCTCCAGCATGGCAGGTGAGAACTCTGCCTGCTGAGCCACTGTGGCTGCCCTGAAAACATTTTAAAGACTACTCTGAAGTTCTTGTTAAATTTGACATATGTTGCTTCTTATGGGCAGTTTCTGTTGCCTATTTGTTTCTGGTGTATGGGTCATGGTTTTCTGTTCCTTTATGTGTCTCCTGGGTTTTGTAGCTGTTGAATCCTGGGCATTTTAGATAATGTATTGTAGCACTTGGAACACTTTAATCATCCTGGAATTACGGTGGTTTTAGCAAGGATCTCTGTTTCACATACCCAGGTGTTACACTTCACTAATTGCTGGCTGACTGCTCTATTGCTTCTGACAATGCCTTGTGGTATACATTGCTCTAGTCTGGTCCAACTAAATTCAGACTCCTTTGCAGGGATAGTTTTTTTCTGATTTCTAGGGTACTCTTATATGCTGTCTCTTTTCCTGATTCTCTCTGGTAAACTAGCTGCCAGTTTCCCCTTAATTTCTTTCCATCAAATCTTCAGTGTTTTTGAGAGTATCCTTAACCTTGAACTTCCCCACACAATGTTTCAAATAAAGTACTCCCTTTGGGAAGAGCTTTGAAGCTCTCCATCTTATGGCCTGCTTCTACCCCTTGTCAAAATCTCCAAGCTATGCCTCAGAGCTGAGGATGTGATAGAGGCATGTTTTTCTCTGAATGAAATCCCTGTTTTAGGAGCAGAGTGCTCAGCAGAGTCAGTTGAGTGTCTGTTAAGTTTATCACTTCTCCTTGGAACCCCTGCCCTGTGAAAAAGCCAAGCTGATGACAATCAAGGCCCCAGTAGAAGCAGAGTGCTCAGCAGAGTCAGCTGAGTGTCTGTTAAGTTTATCACTTCTCCTTGGAACTCCTGCCCTGTGAAAAAGCCAAGCTGATGATAACCAGGGCCCCAGTATTCTTAGTGTGCTGTGCTTGAGGCAGAGCCTCTCCCATGTGAGTAGGAAGTGGGTCAAAGAAGGTCTCTTCTGAGCTACACTTGCTTGCATTTAGCCTCTGCAATGGTTAGCTGAAAGAGTATAAGAAATTCTGGTGGCCTACCTTTTCCAGGTAGATGCCATAGTCCTTGACTGGAAGCTGGGAGATCAAAGAAACTATGTTCTTGGCTGCATGCACCTGAAATGAGTTAGAAGTGGGGAAGGAGGAGGTTGTGGTTCAAATGTCATAGATTCTTGCTATTTTTAGTGAATTTTAGATTTTCTTATATAAACGTTTCCTTCCTTCCTTCCTTTCCTTCCTTTCTTCCTTCCTTCATTTTCTGTATGCTCTTAGAACCATTCACAGAGACTTAGGTTTTCAAAAACATTTTCATCAGTTATGTTTGTTTTGCTGGGGAGTGGCAGTTATGTTTGTTTTGCTGGGAAGTGGGTTCATGAAGCTCATCATACCACCAATCCGGAAGCAATAAGTAACATTGTCTATGTTTATTATCCCCACTAGAAAATACATTCAATAAGAGCAGAAATTTGAGTCTATTTTTTACAGATAACTCCTAAATAACTGGAAAAATGTCTGTCTCCTACTAAATATTCAATAAATACTTATTCATGGAATCAATATAGTTAGGATTCACTTGATTCTCTTGTTTAAGTCTCACAACAACCCAATAAAGAAGGTGCTACTGCTATTTACATTTTCGAAAGGGAAGAACTGAGATTTTCAATGGTTAAACCATCTGTCCACACTCACGCATGTTTTAAGTGGTGGAATATGGATGTGAATCTAGGCCTGACTGGCTCCAAAGTCCATGCTCTTGAATGGTGTGTTTTTCTACAGAACACCAACACCCGATAGCCCCAGCTCTTAGCAGACCGGCTTTAGAAATCCTCTTCAATACATTCAAGGGCCTCATATCAAGCATACACAGCTGCAGAAATAACAGATTTTGAGGAATCAAGGCCTATACATTTTACTGTACATATCTGGCCACTTAAACAGGGAAATTCTTCAATGAAACTAATACAACCATATTACATACTCTGCTGAATTCCAGTTTTCATTTTCACTGTGTCCTGTACTTTTTGTTCACCCAGAACAGCAGACCTTGGTGGCCAGCCTATCCTTAAAGGCTTTTGTCAAAAGTAAGTCCAGGACAGGTTAAAAAGCATAGACATTAATGGACACAACTGAGAAATATTCGGGAACATTTTGGTTTCCTTCCACTGTAAGCCATTTTTGCTTCCTCTTTCCTTCTAACTGCCAAATTCCATAGAACTCCCCCCTAATAAATTCAAATCCCAAAGTGTACAAACTTCTTTTCTAGTTCTCTGCCCTGTGTCAGGTTACCAAAGGATGAGAGGTGAAGCTTCAGATTTCAGTACTCTTGGGAAGCTGGAAAAAACATGGAACTGCACTTGTGCAGGGCAAGGAGCTGTGCCTGACCTTCCCAGTGTCTTCAGAGACTGTCCCAATCTGCCATTTTAGGATTCAGTAACCCATAATCCTCAATTGCTCCTCTTATATGGATATCCCCAAAGTAACATCCCCACATCAGTGCTATCAAAAAACTCTCTTCTGCCCCTTGAAGGCCTAGCTCTTTCAAAACCCCAAAGGAAAATTAAGTCAAGAAAACAATTCTGTTTAAAGTAACAACTATAAGAATAAAGTATCTAAGAATAAGTTTAACCAAAGACATAAACTAGTATGCAGAAACTACAAATCATTACTGAAAGAAACTAAAGAAGACCACTATATATTCTTGCTCATGGATTGGAAGACTTAACATCATTAACATGTCAATACTACCCAAAGTGATTTACAAATTTATTGCAATCCCAATTAAAATCCCAACAACCTTCTTCACAATAATGGAAGAGCTAATCATCAAATTTATATGGAGAGCAAGGGACCCAACTTGAAAAAGGACAAAATTGGAAAATTCACACCTTCCAATTTCAAAACTTATTACAAAACTACAGTAATCAAAACAGTATTATACTGGCACAGGGACAGACATATATCAATGGAACAGAATTGAGAACGCGAAAATAAACCCACACATCTATGGCTAACTGATTTTGAAAAGAGAGCCAAGTCCACTAAGTGGATTTAGTGAAAGACCAGTCTCTTCAACAAATGGTACTGGGAAAACAAGATATACACATGGAAAAGAATGAAAGTAGACCCTTACCCCACACCATCTACAAAAAATAATGGATAATGAACTAAATATAAGAGCTAAACCTAAAACTAAAATCTTAGAATAAAATACAGGAAAATATCTTCAGGGCTTTGTATCAGGCTATGGATTTTTAAGACTTTACACTAAAAGCATGAGTAACAAAAGAAAATATAGGCAATTGGACTTCATCAAAATTTAAAACTTTTGTGCATCCATTATAAAGAAACTGAAATGACAACAAACTGAATGGGAGAAAATACTTGGAAACCGTACATCTGATAAGGGTTTAATATTCAGAAAACATAAAAGAACTAGAACTCGGCAACAAAAAGACAATTCAACTCAAAAAGGATTTGAATAGGCATTTCTCCACAGAAATTATACAAATGGCCAATAATAACCATGAAACCATGCTCAATATCATCAGCCATTGGGGAAAGGCAATTCAAAACCACAATGAGATAGCACCTCGAACCCAGAAGAATGGCTATTTTTTTCCTTTTAAAAATATATTTTTATTGGTAAAACTTGACAAACATTCCATACATGGTGTACAATTAATGGATCACAATATCGTCACATAGTTGTGTATTCATTACCATGATCATTCTTTTGAACATTTGCATCTCTCCAGAAAAAAGAAAAAAGAAAAAGCTCATACATACTGTACCCTTTACCCCTCCCTCTCATTGATCACTAGTATTTCCATCTACCCAATTTATTTTAACCTTTGTCCCCCCTATTATTTATTTTTTATCCATTTTTCTAAAACTCATCTGTCCATACCCTAGATAAAGGGAGCATCAGACACAAGGTTTTCACAATCACACAGTGACATTGTAAAAGGTACATATTTATACAATCATCTTCAAGAAACAAGGCTACCGGAACACAGTTCTACAGTTTCAGGTACTTCCCTTTAGCCACTCCACAGAAAGGTTATTATTAATAAAATGGAAAATAAAAAAGTCCTGGCGAGGATGCAGAGAAATAGAAGCCCTCATTCACTGCTGGTGAGAATATAAAATGGTGCAGCAACTGTGGAAAATAGCTTGGTGGCTCCTCAAAAAATTAGGCATAGAACTATCATCTGATCTGCAACCCCACTTCTAGTATATACCCCAAATAATGAAAATGTGTATGTGAATGTTCAAAGCAGCACTATTCACAATAGGCAGCAGATGGAAGCAACCCAAATGCCCATCAGCAGATGAATAGATAAACAAAATGTGGTACATACATACCATGGAATATTAGCCTTAAAAAGGGATGAAGTTCTGGGCCAGGCAATGGTGGCTCAGTGGCCGAGTTCTCGCCTGCTATGCAGAGACCCAGGTTCATTTCCTGGTGCCCACCCACGTGAAAAAAAAAAGACGAAGTTCTGGTACATGCCACTACATGGATGAATGTTGAGGACATCATGTTGAGTGAAATAAGGCACAAAAGGACAGACCTTTTGTGATTCCACTGACATAAAATAGCTAGAATATTTAAACTCAGAGAGACAGAAAGTAGAGTTTAGATTACCAGGGATAAGGAGAGTAGGGGGTACAGGGAGTTAATGCATAATGTATGTATCGTTTCTGTCTGGGGTGATGGGAAAGTTCTAGTAATGGATAGTTGTGTGGGCAGTGTGACATTTTGAATGTGATTAGTCCCCCTAAATGGTATTCTTGGGCGTGACTGAGATGGGAAATATATATATACATATTTCCACAATTAATGAAACAAAAGAGAGCAACTAAATGAAACAATGACAATCAAATGCAATACATGATTTTAGACTGGAGGTAAAATGCTCAAAAGGCTCATTATTGAGACATAGGAACAAACTGGAAATAGACCGTAAGTTTTACATCAATGTTAAATTTCTTGAGCCTGATAAACTGCAGTTCAGTTAGTCATATTAAGTGAAAATCCTTACACTCAAGAAATTACATGGAAGTAGTATGTGCTCAAGGAGCAACGTGAATACAACCTACTCTCAAAGGTTTAGAAAGCAGTTAAGTAGATAGAATGATACAGCAAATGTGGCAAAATGTTAAAATTGTATATTTTACACGTGGATCTGGGTATCTGGGGGTGAGGGAATGTATGTTAGATTTCTCTGTTAGGGTTTTGAATTAATTTTCCAACTGTCCTTTAAGTTTGAAGTCACTTAAAACAAAAAGTTTAAGAAAAATGGTAGAAATCCAGAATCAAGAATAAAAGACCAAAAACCAAACCAAACAAACCAAAAATAAAACAAAACCAAAAAAAACTAAAGGCGATGATTTGGAAGTTGCTCTAATCCTTTGTGACCATAGATAAGACATTTTAATAAAGCAACGAGAACACAATTAAAATGTGTCATATCCACAACCATCAGAGCTTCACTCAGGTGACAAAATATGGGAACTTTGAAAAATTAAATATTAAACAAAAAAGAAAGATTGCATTTGATACCTCTTCTTAGTGATAATTTAAAATGTAAAGTCTGACAGTTTTATAAAGGATATGTTTTGTGACTATCTCTTCATTGACTAGCATACAGTGAACTTTATTGGTAAATATATTTTAACTTTTTAGGGATAAAAAGTTCTCTTAATGAGCTTAGCCCTGACACAATGGGGTCAACAATGCCTTCCTGACCAAAAGGGGGAAAATAAAGGTAACAAAACAAGTATCAGTGGCTAACAGAGTTCAAATAGTCAACAGCTATTCTGGAGGCTACTGTTAGGCAAACTTCAGTGAGATATTGCTAATTGCCACAGTTTGCCAACCAGTATCATTCCTGTTAACCCTAAGGAACACCCAGGGCCCTATCTGAGATCCTACAAAATTTGCATGCAGTAAGTTAACTTTTCAGAAACCTAAAACCTTCAGATGGTTCCTAGGCCAGAGAAGTCCTGAAACCCAGAGATGCCAGTCTTTCCAAGAACATCAACCAGTTCCATCCCCTTGTTTCATATTGTTGATACCCCTTTTCAACATGAAAAAAGTTTCAATAGGCATAGCCCAAATATTCCTAAAGATTGGGAGAAGGATCAAAGGAGAAAGAGGAGTTATGACATACAAATTAGGACTTAACATTAAGTAGGAATACTGAATCATGTGGTATTTGTTTTTAGTCTCCAGTGTCTTGGAGTAGCCAGAAGGAAAAACTTGAAATTGTGGAACAGTAACCCATATTAAACTTTGATATCTGTCCTGTAACACTCATTAAAATGTATTCTGAAATGTACTGCTTCTTTGTATGTATACTTCACAATTAAAAAATGTTTTAAAAAGTTCTCTTATATCAGTGATAACACAGACAAGAAGTTTACAAGTGTAAAGAAAAAAACATCTCTACATACATAAGAAATGTGCAGAGTCTCTATGAAGGATACTACAGAACTTTACTGAATAAGAATTCTAAAGATTTGAGTACTAATAGGTACAAATCACCTTTCTGAACAAAAAGATGCAGTATATTATGGCACAATAGAGTTCAACATTCCAGACAAAACTTCAACGCACATTTGTATTTTCAATTTTTTTTTGCTGTGAATGCCAAAACAAATGTAAATTTCATGTGGAATGATTAGAACCTAAGATTTTACGAAAAAGCAGAATAAAGTTTAACAAAAGATGTGTTCCAATGGTATAATATTTTAGCTAGTAAGAAGAAAAAAGGTAGATCCCTAAGATCACTTAAGAATTAGCATGTGATAATTGTGGTATTTTAAAGAAGTAGAGAGAATTGGGCATAAGTGGTGCTGGGGTCATCATTTATCTCTCTAGAAAGCATAAAGGTGGATGCTTACTTCATATTAGAATAAGTACATTTCACATGGTCTCTTCAGTGAAATATAAAATGTAAACTATAAAAGAATTTAAAAATTAATGAACATTTCATACTTCTGATATTGGGAATGATTACATCAAATGTAGAGACAATAAAAATTATTTAAAAGTTTGAATTTATGACGTTTGAGAACTTTGTAAAATAATCCTGCCACAGGGAAATTTTAGAGTGCATGCCCAAAGAATAAGAATATACAGATATGGGATAATACATTATAAAATACTTTTAAAACCCAATTACATAAAGTTACCATTGTTGTTGTAAAAGGAGATGAATGTTTAGATATTTGTTACATATTTGAGAAAAAAATCTTTTATAATTAGCCACTATAAAATGATGAGTATCTCAAGTAAAACTAGTTGAAGCAAATGTTAATAGTAAGAAACTCAAAATAAGCAACCAATAAATGTTTAAATTACTCAATGTCTCTATAAAATAAAGAAATTTAAATATGCAAAAACACAATTTCTGAGCTCCCTTCTTAATCTGAGAATTTACTTCTTTGAGGACTGGTTAACGTGGGAAATTTTTACCTGTTATTGGAAGCTAGCTCAGGGTGTGAGGGCCACTCTTTCAAATAGGGATAAACACCTCTACTTTGTAGATGAGGAAATTGAGCCCAGAGAGGATTGATACAGGAGAGCAAGATATCAGGCATCTCCTTTCTACTTCCCCCAGACAAGTATCTGAGGGAAGCTTGCCCTTAAAAAGGGATATCTAAGAGAAGACATCAGTTCCTCATTAACTGAAAAATATGGCTGGAGATGCAAGGTCTGATAAGAGGGCAGGCTGGGGAAAGGGAGGCCGAGTTCTTCAGGCAGGGATTATGCAGTGTCCAGTCACCCAGCAGCAGAAGATTCAATGGAAACACAGGAATCACAACAGGATGTTTTTTCCAGAAAATCAGGTAGTAGAAGTGAGTCCAGGGAAGCCTCAGCTGCAGTACCCAACTGGAGGTAGCAAGCAGTGGTAGTGGTTGAGGGCATCTAGGACCCATGAGCTCAGCCCTTACAAAGGCCATGGCTTCACTTTGCCTGGTCACACCAAGGCTGCACCTGATGTGATGGTGCACACCAGGCAAAGGGTGGCCAAATACAAGACAGAAAATGTGCCTAATTCCAAAAAATAGGCTCTTGGAAGTTGATCAGAAAACAATTTCTAGACACTGGAAATTTTCATACATTTGCTATCATTTCAAAAAACACATACCTATGTCTTGGCAATTCTCCTTTGGTTTGGCTTTCAAGCTCTGGGAAATGACCCATTTGTTGGCTTGAAATCAGTTTAGTATATGTATTTCTTTCAATAGCATGTTGTTCAGCACAAAAAGGAAATATCAAAGTACATTACAGGTAATGAGAGTAATGTTTCTTAAGACAGAATTCTCAGATATGTAAAACTATTGGTTACACACGTACATATTACACACAAACACAATTTTCCTCCAGGTATCCACATGGTTTATTTCCTCAAATGTAACCTTTCCAGTGAGTTCTTTCTCTACTTTAGAAGATTCCATTGAGCAGACAAAACAGCCACTATGCATGATATGTAAGTACATGATAAAAATGCTGTATTAAAAAAAAAAAACGCTGTTATCAGTGCAACAAAAGGGGCTAATTAATGAAAACAAGGCAGGGACAACTGGCTATTTATTTAGAAAAATGCAGAGTTAATTGCTTACCTCACAACAGGTATAAAGGGAAATACCACAGGGATATACAGGAAGAATTCAATTTAATGTCATGTCTACTTCACAAGTATCAAAGGAAAGATATACCTGTCAGTGGTATATTTACTTATGCTGATACAAAAGCACAATCAAGTAGAAACACAACTTTCAAACAGTAAAATAACTTTATTTCAAATACTTAGCCTTTTACATAACAATTTACAGGAATAAAAAACACCATGCTGCTTATTTTCCATTGTGGCAGCCAGACCCTCTCTCTACCTTTAACTGTACCTACTTGGACTCCCCTGTAGGTGGCATCTAGTTAGGGTTTTTCAAAGGGAGGCACCAGGAATTTGGTGCGACATATCTGGTTGTGATGCTATCTCCAACTAGGTGACTCTCTCTCCATGACACACTTCCCAGTGGGCTCAGATAACAGTTTATATTCTTTACCCATATTAGACTAAGAATGGTCATGTCTTCCTGCTGATGTTTACGTCTAGGTGCTTCAATACCCTTGCTTCTGGCCCACACATCTGTAATAAGCTTGCCATTAAAATTTTCCTAGTTGGAATGGAATTCTATTTTCCACCAGAACCAACTGCTGATGCAAACAACCTTCCTTATCTCAGTTTTTCAAAAGAAATAATTATTTCCACAAATTGCAGTATAATACATTAGCACTTAGAAAAATTATTTCTCTGTGGATGCCTTCAGGTCTAAATAACTGACAACCCTAAGAATAAATAAAAACAGTTATTATTACAGGCAATACAAAGTTCCATTAGAGAGTAGGACCAGAATGAACAAGTTGAGCAGCTTGTCCCCATCACTGATTTTATCATCTTGTACATTGTCATCTTTTGGCTACTGCCCCTCAGGGTCACAAGCTACAATCTAGTATGACATACAGACCTGAAAAAGTCCAGCAGAAGGGGAACAATTTCTTCTTACAACTGCTTTTATCACTAAGATCTTTTTCAGAAGTATAACATGTCTATCCCAAACCAATCATTATAATGGAATTCCCATGATTATCTTAGACTAATCTGGATACACCCCTAAATCATCTGGGGGTAGGATGAAGACAAAACACAGAAAACAGCAAGGAGGAAATAGGGAAAGCTGCTGGGAGGCAGCATCTAGCAGGATTTCTTACCAATGTGTCCCAAGAAAGTGTAGGAAACAGAAGACAAAGGAGGTAAGGATAGTATATGACACACTACAATATTAAATACAAATACATAGTTCCTGGGTTATATAAAACTCAAGTTACACATATCATGCTTACATATATACTGTAATGAAATACCAAGAGTATGAAAGAGGAATTTCATTAATACCACCAGTTTTTATTTGTAGAAGGCAGTATAACTGTTTATAACTAATATTAACAGATGTTAACCTTTGCAAAACTTATGCAAATACTATTCTTACTAATTATTATATCTGACTCAGGGTCAACTAAAAAACTTCAGAAAAATATGGTTTTCTTTCTTTACTGTAGTGGTAGTTCATTAATAATGGCCATAATTATTCATTTATGCCAGGAAACAGTTGGAAAATGTAAGCAATGTAGTTCTTTGTGAAACAGTATTTCATTTAAAACACGTACTGGCCAAGTTAAAAAGAAACACAGGTATTATTTAGAAAAGGACTGTTCAAGAGGTAAAAACCTCTTAAAACATTGTCTGACTTCTTTATTGAAGAGACAGTTTCAGCAATATTGGCCACAGCCATTTATTTACATCAGGAAATAGGAAAATAAAGGATATGTAGTTTCTACTTTTAATTTGTCCTATATATTTTCATATACACAAGTGGTATGCTGGTAAATGTTTGACAACAGGTTCTCTGGGAAAATAAAATCACTAATTTCTAGAGTCTGTCAATTTCCAAGGTATAAATACTATGGCCAATTTCAAGCTACTAATGTTACAGTACTGCATGTGGTGTGGGGAAGAGATGTGTAGTAGCATACCAGTATATTGGACTCCTGCCCTCCAGATTCAATTGTATAAATAACCTAATGGGCATAGACAATAGTAAAATGAAGTAAAACAACTAAGAAGTGATGACTGCTGACTATTTATTACCTATATTTTTAATGCAATTTGCAAGTTTACATAATTTAATTTTTAATAATGGCTGTTTAACAAGTAGCTCACAAAATTCCTGAAAATTTAGTAGTCAACACTTGCAAGCCAGTATCAGCTGACTCTTACACAGTACATAAATAACTATTACAAGCTATAGAGATATTAATGGTATTTAGTGTGGGAAATATTAATATATATCATAATAGTTACTAAATTAAAGGTTCATATTTTTCTCTTTACAATCAAGTTGGGCTCCAACAGCATACCTCATATTTGTTACATTAGCATACTCACATAACACCTACAAACATCAGGGACTCTTCATCTCTTTAATGTTGCTGTCATTCAACATTTTTTAAGCCTCGGATTCCACTGTGAATATGGGTATAAATGAATATCATCCATTACAGTTACAATATGATTTTGGTATCATATCTGGAACATGACACTAGATAATATAAACTCTAATAAAGATTTTTATATTTCTTAAATCAATAATTTCCCCTCAGGAAAAATTTCCTGATAAAAAGTTTTAATTTTTCTTGAAAGCTTTCACATATTCAAGACATTTATAAGGTTTTATCCTAGTACCAATTATCTGAAGTATAATCAAATAAAAATTTATAGTAATTTGTGGCATTCTTTGGGTTTCTCTAATCTCATTTTTTCAAGTGTGCAACAAATATGACAGGTGAAAGAAGGCTTCTGAACATTCAGGATGTTGAAAAGGCTTTCATCCTTGTGTGAATTCTCTGATGTTTAGTTAGTACTGACCTCTGGCTAAAGGTTTTCCCACATACATTACATTCGTAGGGTTTCTCCCCTGTGTGAGTTCTCTGATGTTTGGTGAGAGCTGATTTTTCACAAAAGGTTTTCCCACATTCGTTACATTTATACGGTTTCTCCCCTGTGTGAGTTCTTTGATGTACAATGAGGTTTGACTTCACACAGAAGGACTTCCCACATTCATTACATATAAAGGGTTTCTCTCCTGTGTGTGTTCTTTGATGTACAGTTAGGGCTGATCTGTGGCAGAAGGATTTCCCACATGCATTACATTCATAGGGTTTCTCCCCTGTGTGTGTTCTCTGATGTTCAGTGAGGTTTGACTTCACACAAAACGTTTTTCCACACTGTTTACATTCATATGGTTTTTCCCCTGTATGTGTTCGCTGATGGTTGGTAAGGTGTGGTTTCTGGCAAAAGGATTTCCCACATTCAGTACATTCATAGGGTTTCTCTCCTGTGTGTGTTCTCTGATGCTGAGTGAGGTTTGACTTCTCCCAAAACGTTTTCCCACATTCACCACATTCAAAGGTTTTTTCTCCTGAGTGACCTCTCCGAAGTTGGGTGAGATGTGATTTTTTGCTGAAATTATTCCCATTTTCATTGTACTCATAGGGCTTTCCCCCCATGTGTACTATCTGAGGTTTAAAGTGGTTTGACTTTTCCCAAATTTTGTCACTTACTTTATATTCATGGTGAATCTTTCTTGAGTAAGCTCCCTGATGGATAATGAAAGTTGAACTGTCACAGAAGATTTCCCCATATTCATTATATTCATAAGGATTTGCTCCTGTAAGAGGTCTCTGATGTCCAAATCTTAAATCCATATAGAAGGACTTCCCACAAATACTGCATTCATATGGCTCCATTTCCAAATGAGTTCTCTGAGATACAGTGTACTTTAAATTTGGGATGAAGGCTCTTCCACATTCATCATATTTTGAGAGAGTTGCTCCTATCTGAGATCTCTTATTTTTAAAACAGGCTGCCTCCTCATGGAAGCCTTTCCCATTTTCATTATACTCAAAAGACTGGTCAAAAATGGGCTGTGTGAGAACCTTGCTATGATTGAGGACATTTCTTTTGTGATTATATTTGTAAGATTTCTCTCCAGTAGGAATTTTCTCATGTCTAATATCGAGGAGCAATTTCTGACATATTTTAAACTCATCAGGCTTCTTTCCTGAATAGTTCTTCTTACTTATAATTAAGTCGGAAATATTTCTCAAGCTGATTTCACACGAATCACATATTTTATAGGAAATATTTCTTGAAGGAACAGGGTCAGTGCCCAGATTGAAAGCTTTCTCTACTCTATTACCACTCTCTATACTTAATGTTTTGTTGTTGGTAAATACAAGTTGCCAAAAATGTTCATCTTGATTTTCCTGGTTGTTTTCTATCAGGTCATCAACCTTCCAGTCTTCTAGAAATTAGAAAGATAACCACACCTTAAGAATCTCAATACATTGCTCATGGAACTGAACTTTTACACAAACGCCCTAATATATAGTTGTCTCTTTTGTTTTAGGCTCAGTTTACTTGGTGTGAATTGAACCCAATTATGTATTTCCTCTATCCCCGAGGTCTGAGTTAGAAAACAAAGAAAAAATATGCTGCAGTGGAAACAGGGAAAGGTAACTGGCAAGGACCACATCAGCATTAAATATTTTATAAATATAACCTTCAAAACTAGACAGTAAAAGGTAAAAATAAAATTCAAAGCTTTAGGGGACTGAAGAGTGGCCAATTCAGATACAGAGAAACTCAGAGAAAATGGGGTGAGTCCAACAGAGACAATGAACATTGAATAAAGTGACAATGAAGTTTGGTAGAGAAGAGGTTTCAGAGCATGAATTAAGTTTGAAGGAGGCAAAGCAAAGTTTAGTCCTAACTGCCTCACATACACAGAACACAATTAAAGTTCTACATATCGATATCAATTAAAATTCTAAAAACAACAACTTCCTCAGGTTCAAAAGAATAGTCCTATAGCTCAGAATCTTTTTTCCCTTGAATTTAATTCACAAAGAATAATTTTACCAAAAAAAATGCTATAGGGCTGTAGAAGAAGCTGACTCAAAATGAAACAAACTTACGGCAGAGTGAACAGAGGATGAAGATCTACTAAGAGTTGTTGATTCAGAGAGCAGAAAACTCACAGAGAACTGTCCAATAAGCAAGTGGTACAATAAGCACTTATGCATAATAAGCAAGCATTTTTACAAGGAAAGAGTGTAAAAATCCCCACCCTCTTTCTTTTTTTCCCATTTGATGAGTGAAGGGAAAGCTATTCTCGCAAAAGGACTGAATTCATTTTTATTTTCTAGCAGCTGTTAATGAATCTGTACTGACCATCAAATCATGTTTCTTCACGTCAATCTTCTGAGTTACTTGTCACCAAAACATTGTTCCTGAGGTAAAAATGACCTTTACATCTGTGACTTTTCTTTATATGTGAGATCCATAAGAGTCATATTTCTTCAGTGAATTTTTAACAATGAAAATTCTTGGCTATACGCCATTGTTACTACACAATGCAATAATGCTAATCACATCTTAGAATATCTGTGGCAGACCCAAGCTCACTGCCCCAAGGACTGACTGAGAAAGTTTATTATTCAGGGAAAAACAAATTAAAACAAGCAAACTAACAAACCTTTACACCAACTGGATATACACTCAGCATTCAAGCCCCGTTCCACATGTACATTAAAAATTGCCATCCTTGTAGCTCTAACTAGGTTTTAGTTTCTCATGTACAAACAGCATGCCCTTCATTCAACTATCTGCACGCCAGCTTTGGCCTTACTAGGAATCCAAATATCCTCCAGCGGAATACTTCGTTTTCAATTTTAAAAAATACCCAAAATTTAATAATAAAAGAACAAAAGTCATCATACTATTTTAAACAAAATACATCCACCCCCCCCCTTTTTTTTTCGCATGGGCAGGCACCAGGAATTGAACCCGGGTCTCCAGGATGGCAGGCAAGAATACTGCCTACTGACCCTCGGTGGCCTGCCCCATCCCTATCATTTTGGTTCCATTTATCACAACCTTTAGAATTTACTGTCTGTATTTATGCATCTGGAAAAGGCATTTAAGTATCTGGAAAAGGCAAAGTAAAGAATGAAAGTTACAGGTAAAACAGAAAACACTCATAAATTTAAGACTAAACATTCATAACCAAAATTTAAGATATAGATAAAATGAAATTTAGCATACAGTTCAGGAGAGCAGAAAAGAAAGAAATTTAGACAGGTAAAATATGAATATATTGTGCCAGTTCAGGAAAAGGAACTTAGTGATCATTTATTAATAAGGAGCAATTATAGGTTACTTTGTCAGGCTAGTGAAAGATAAACTGTACGCTGTAAGTAAGAAAACAATCCATTAGGAATTAGATCAAACAAAAAATGAGAGAACAGTTCTACTTTTGAGTAACATCAGTGAGAAGTAACAACATGAGTTGTAGAAGATGATTTAGACAGCAAAATAACAGGAATGTGATGAGACTACTAAAAGTGGAAAACAGAGGTTTGAAAGAAATACAAGTGACCCCAAGGTTGCCATTTGTGGGAGTTACTGGTAGACCACTCCTTATTTGGCTCCCAGATACCAGGCTCTCTGGTTTTCCTATAGCTCAGGCTGTTCCTTCTCAGTCTCCTCAAAGGAATGGATTTAATGGATTTATATGGCTTCTAAAAGTGGCATCTTCCCAGGACTTCTCTTATTTACATTCAACTACTCTCTAGAAAAGGGGTTGGCAAACTGTAACTGCAAGGCAAACAGTCCATGAGCTAATAACGGTTTTTACATTTTTTTTTAAGGGAGGAAAGAAGAAAATAGGAGGGAAGAGACAGGAGGGAGGAGGGAGTTGAGAGGAAGGAAGAGGAAGAGGAGGAAAAAGAGGAAGAAGAAAAAGCAGCAACAGCAGTATAGGAAGCAGCAACACTAGCAACCAAAACCATATGTGGCCCACAAAGCCTGAAATATTCACGTTCTGGTATTTTTCAAAAGTTTGCCAGCCTCTGATCTAGATCTCATCTAGCCCCTTGCCTTCAACAACAAAGAAAGTTGATGCTTTTTAGGTGGATACTTCTAGTTCTGGTTTTAACCCTATACTCCACACTCGTTTATCCAAATACCTAATCAAAACTCAAACAGAGTCTAACAGTTACTTCAAATTTCTCGTGTTCAAAATGAAGTTTTTAGTAAGTCCCCTATAATCTCTTCCCCCTAACTTTAACAAACTCAGTAAATGGTACCCTAATTTATCCAGTTGCTTGAGAAAAAAACCTTCAGTCACATTTGACTCCTCACTTTCTCTCACACTATATCCAATCCAATATCAAATCATCTTGGTTTCATCTTCAACATATACGTACAACCCCACCACTTCCAAATTAGTCTTAGCCACTATCCTCCCTCCTCTGGAGTATGCAATAGTCTCCAAAATGGTACCTCTCCCCTTTTCATGTCCAAGCACAACTCACTCTCCACAGTATGTTCGCTGCATGGAAGGCAGATCTTTTTAAACTATAAATCACATCTGATGATGTGGTGATTTTATTTACAACACAGAAACCAAGGATTTCTCACATTACTCAAAATAATAGTAATGTATCTACCACGGCCCATGCTACTTTTTATAACCTTGTTTCCTAACAACTTCCTCCTCGCCCACATGCCTCCAGCCACACCGGCCTCCTTACCATTCTTCAAGCACTCTGAGGGGTTTGGCATCTGATGTTCCTTCTGCCTGGAATAGTCTACAATGCTCAAAATCTCATCGTATTAAAGTCTCAGCTCTAATGCTCACTTCATCAAAGAGGCTTTCTCTGATCTCCTTGCCAGAATAGCACATGATGTCACTCTCCTTCTCCTTTTCCCTTGTTTCAATGTTTTTCACAGTTTTACTACCACCCAGAATAGTGTATGTGTGTATGTTGTTTCTGTCCTTCACTATAATATGTACTCCATGAAAACAGGGACATTTATTCTGCTAATTACCTAAAACATAATTGGGTGATAGTGAGTGTTTGTTATATACTTATTGAACGAATATATGAAAGATTTTATGGATAAATGCCAGTTAACAAAAGATGTCCAAAGACAATGAAGGAAAGGTGAGTAATTTTAAAGGTACAGAAAGTAATCAAGAAACAACATCAAAGATAATGCAGACTAGGTTTGGGTTATGGGTACAGGTAAATCGTTCTAAAATATCAAAGAAAAAAATGAGTGAGAGTGACATATGAAGGAGTGATTTAGGTAACTGAGGACTGTGGGCCAACTGCTCTTTCCACTTCCAAAAGGTCTAGGGTTCATAAAGTAAACTCCTCAAAAATATTCGAATGACAAACCCTAAACTGAAGGCCTGGGATCTAATCTCTTCAACTTTCATCTGCCTGTGAACTCACTAACTCACCTGGGTAGCGGTGACTTGGGAAAACTTCCTCTAAAATCCAGGGCTCTTCTCCTTGCTCTATCTTGAAAATCACTTCTGGCTTAGTAACACAATAACCTGTTAAAGAAAATAATACAGGACTGGGATTAAACAGCTAGGCTTCAGGGACTCTGAAAAAAATGATGGGGAAGAAAGGTACAGCTTTAGTAGCTGTCTGAGGAAGGTACCCATATGAACCAATCCCTGAAGAAATAAGAACATAGCAAGCATTCTTTACGGTAGTCAAAAGGGATCAATCATCTCAGAGCTCTGACTCTCGAGCTTTAAATAAGAAAATTCTACAGAGTTTTCACATGTTTCAGCAACTAAGAAATGTATTCTACCGATAAAAGAATAAAAAATCCTTACCTACTGAGATGAGGTGGCTGTAATTTTCCAGGATGACATCTCTGTATAGGATCTTCTGAGCAGGGTCCAGTAGATACCACTCTTCCTGGGTGAAGTTTACACATACATCCTTGAATGACACTTGTTCCTGTAATAGTACATTCCTTTTCTGTATGAAGTGGTCAGAACTAGATGATGTGACAAGATTCAAAAAAACTAAACTCCTGAGAATTTACTGAAAAATGATATACAGGATGCTTACTGTATGCCTTTTTTTTTGTTATACCTTATAAAATATCTTGTACAAACTGAGTTTCCACTGAGGGCCTGGGACTCTCCTAGTTGTTGGGAATACTAGCAATGAAAAAACAAACATAGGAAACAAATATGGTACCTGCTCTCAAAGCACTTATGACCTGATAAAGATGTTATACATATTAATACTGACTAAAATATAAGACACTGTAGGAGATAGCAATATGTACAAAGTAGACTAGAGTTACAGAGGAAAAGAAGTTGACTTACACTGAGGAAGCACAATCTTCAGTTCTTAAAATTAATAATGGGAATGAAATAATTATGGAGCAAGCTCTGACTAAAGTCAGCCAATAACTGGATTAAAGTGATCAGTCCTGTATTCTACCTACCTAGACAAAAAAAAGAGAAGAATCTTCTCTGCTGGAAGAGATCACTTTTTTGGAGCCTCTACAGCATTTTCTTTTGTTTTTTTATACACTGTCTGGCATCCAATAAAAAATGTCTTAGTATCCAAAGAGAAGACAGGGACCAAGAGAAAATAAATAAATAAAAGCAGACCCATGGATAATCCAGATATTGGAATTAACAAAAAAGAACTTTAAAATGAATTATGGTTAGTAGGTCCGATAAAACAGAAAAAAAGAACACAAATATGGGGTATGTGCGTTATGCAGAAAAGGGTTAACATACCAAGCTTTTGAAAAGGCTACCACTTGGGTTTCAAGACAACTAAGATGAAATGCACCAATCCCTTACAAGACAAAACTACCAAATTTAACAAGGAGAAATAGATAATATGACTGGACCTTTATCTATTTTAAAAACTGAATCAATAATTAACATCCCTCCAAAAGAGAAAGCACCAAGCCCAGATGGTTCCACTGGTGAATTCTATTAACATTTAAGGAAGTATAAATAACACCAATTCTCTACAATCTCTTATGGTAAACAGAAGTAAGGGAATATTTCCTAACTCATGTTATGAGGCCAACATTACACTAATATCAAAACCAGATAAAGACATTACCAGAAATCTAAAGACCAGTATCTCTTATGAAAATAGGTGCAAAAATCCTCAAAAAAAATTAGCCAAAAAAATGTATTAAAAAATATCATAGAGACTAAGCCCAAGTGGTACAAAAAGTATCATGGACTAGGACCATAATCCAGATATGCAAGCCTGGTTTAGTTAAAAAAAATCAATTAACGTAATCTACCTCATCAAAAGGCCAAAGAAGAAAAAAATCACATAATCATATCAATAAATAACAAAAAGAAGCTGACAAAATCCAACAGCCATTTATGAAAAAAAACGCTCAGCAAATGAGGAAAAGAAGGGAACTTCTTCAATTTGATTAAGAACACCTACAAAAACTTTACACCTAATGTAACACTAAATGATGAAAGACTGAATACTTTCCTTCTAGTATCAGAAGCAGACAAAGATGTCCTCTCACTGTTCCTATTCAAAATGGCAGTTTAGCTAGTGAAATAAGACAAGAAAAAGAAATAAAAAGTTTATAATTGGAAAGGAAGAAGTAAAATGAACTTTTTGGGAAGCTGACATAAATATGCAAAGAATCTACCCAAAACTCCTGGAACTAATAAGCAATTATAGTGAGGTCACAGGATACAGGGTCAATATAAAAAAGTCGACTGTTTTCCCTATATTAGAACAAACAATTAGAATTTCAAAATGTGGAATTGAAAAAAAAAAAAGCATTTACAATAGGACCAAAAAAAAAAAAAAAAGAGGCTTTTAGGCATAAATCTAACACAATATGGACAGGAATATACCTAAACCTACAAAACACTGATGGAGAAAGTCAAAGAAAATTTAAATAAATGGAGAGATATTCTTGAGTTCTCTGGAGGTCTCAAAATTGTTAAAATGTCAATTCCTAATCTAAAAATTCAATGCAATCCCAAGCATTAATCTTGGGATTATTATTAAATCTCAGTTAATTATTTTGTAGATATCAACAAACTGATTCCAAAATTTATATGGAAAGGTAAGAACCTAGAATAGCCAACATAATATGGAAGAAGAATAAAGTTTGAGGATTCACACTACGCAATTTCAAGACTTACTATGACACTACAAGTAATTCAGGCATCACTTTATTGGGGAAAGAACAGAGACATAAATCAATGGAATAGAATAGAGCCGAAGAATAGACCCACACAAATATATATAAATGATTTTTGACAAAGGTGCAAAGGCAAATAAATGGAGAAAGCATAGTCTTTTCAACAAATCGTGCTGAAACAATTCGTCATCCATATACAAAAAAATGAACCTAGTCACAGATATTATATCTTATACAAATATTAACTCAAAATGGATCATGGGCTTAAGTGTAAATGCAAAACTATAAAACTTCTAGAAGAAAACAGAGGAGACTGAAAGAAGTATTTCAACTAATGAATGAAAAAGAAATTAGAGAATTAGAAGGTCACCATTTTGTAATTCCTAATGAATTAACAAATCTACACAGTAATCAATGGTTGCAAACATTACAAACTACAATCAGATCTTATACTGCTCCTATGAAGTACACGGTATGACCTTTGAAGAGTGCAAAATGAACCTCAAGGAGGATTAAGCCTCTAAATCCAACCATTCACAGAAAACACAGGGATCACAAAAACAGGTTAAACACCACCACACGGGCATAACCAGCAAACCCAAAGATGTAAGAAAGTCTGTGGGATGAAGACTTGGTTTCTTCAACAAACGAACTGTACATAAAATGATATGGGCAGGGAACACACAACATGAAGAGACTTAAAAGACATTTCAACCCCAGGAAAAAAAAAATAAGGCAAAACATTAAGAACTGCTGAATCTAGATAAAAGATTATATAGGTGTTATATCTGTTATCTCAGATTTGCTTGAAAATAATCTTGGCAGGAATGGATGAGGTTATAAGTGAAACAGAATTGACTATAAATTGATAACTGGAGAAGTTGAATATGGGTACACAGGGGTTAAGAAACTATTCTCTAACTTTTGTGTACATTTGCAATTTTCCAAATAAGCTAATAGAAGAGCTGACATTTCTAGTCAGAGATACATATTTATTTTCAGTAACTTCAAAAATATATGTGAGTAAATGTCATGGTCAGGTTCATGTGTCAACTTGGCCAGGTGGTGATACCTGTTTGTCTGGTTGGGCAAGTTCTCGCCTGTCTTTTGCTATGAGGACATTTCATAGAATTAAATCATGATCACATCGGCTACATCCACAGCTGATTCCATCTGTAATCAGCCAAGGGGAGGATCTTCCTTAATGTGTGATGCTTAATCTAATCACTGGAAGCCTTTTTAAGGAGGATTCAGAAGACACAGGCTCTCTTCCTGCTTCAGCCGGTGAGCCTCTCCTGTGGAGTTCATCCAGACCCTCCATCGGAATCGTCAGCTTCACAGCCTGCTCTACAGATTTTGGACTCCACATTCCCACAGTTATGTGAGACACTGTTATAAATTTTATATTTATAAATATTTCCTGTTGATTCTGTTTTTCTAGAGAACCCTAACTAATACAGTAAACATAAAGCATTAAACATAATTCCAGCAGAACACAGGGAATGGGCCTCTCAGCAGAAAAGACATTTTGAACAATTTCTGAAAGATAAAGAATAGAGAAGATTAAACAGAAGGAATCAGAAGTTGGATATTCATTTCAAGCATAGCAGTATACTTGGAGATCTTCCTGGGTTCTGGTGGAAAGCTTCTACTTTTCTCGCTACAGTTCCTCACCAGTTCACCTTCAATCCTTGAATCAGTCCTTCCATTGTGGGAGAGAATAATAACGGACAGGTTTCTCATTGGCTGACTCAACTCACATTGTATCAGCTACCTGTACTGATTAAACTAAACTATTTTTTTTACTTTTAAATATGAAAACAAAGACTTAGATTGCATTTGAGGAAAACCAACAGCATAAAAGATAAGCACCAAGATGACCAGAAGTCAATGCTAAGAAACCAAAATCAATACAATAGAGGAGAAAAATTATGTCTAATATCCTCAAATATATTGTAAAGAATATCATTTCCAAAAACTAAGAACAGATTTTCATGATGAGAAGTCATCAGAGAACAAGAAAGAATACTAAGAAATTAAAACCAGGTTGCTGAATTGTGAATAAAAATATATCCTTCAAAACAGCAATACAAACAGGCAAAACAAAACACAATCCTCCTGAAGTAATGCAAAACAAGCTGGCAGCTGATTTCCATCTGCAGTACCAAGATAAGCACCAAAGAAGAAGTGGCTGCAAAGTCTGGGATGACTGAGACTCCTATGGACAGGCAAAATCTCATCAATGGGAGAAGCCATTCACATAGACCAAGTCCCAGAGAGAGTACCACCCTTACACTCCTTCAAAGTGACAACAACATCTACATTTAAAAAAAAGGAATTTAAAAAGTGGACTATATGACATACAAGCAAAAGTGGTAATAAATGTAAGAGACCAGAGTAAGATGGTTCTGGGAAAGCCATAGCAGATGACTATAAGAATTTAAATGGATTTCTTTAAAAGACTAAAAGATAAGTGCTCATGTAGGTCAGAAAACTAGTTATATGGGCTTCACTTAGTTTTAAAGGATATGTAAACTAAATTTTAATATCCAATTACATAGCTAAGGTTCACTGAAATATCAGACGCACTGCTACTCCAGCTGAGAAACTAAAACAAGTTATTAAAGTCTACCAATAAGCAAGCTGAAATGAGGTACTACAGTAAGTAATGGCTAACAAAACACATCTGGGTCATTTTCTTCTGCTCTAAATGCCCAGCCAGGAGAACTGCAAACTCCCTTTAAATAATTCTTACATTCCAAGTGGACAGGGTAAGATACAGAAACTCTCTTAGAGCAGAGTTTGCAATTCAGTAAGACTCGGTAAGGCATACAACAGTCACAAATAGTTGCTGAGTGAACCAATGACTGAATTAAGTAAAATTATTAGAAATGCTCATTCAGGGAAAGGAAGATATTTTCTTACAAAAATGGCTGAGTCAGTGACTGAATATCTTACTCCTTAAAAATCTGTTTCCTGGATGCAATTTTTATTAAAATCCCAGCAAAGTTTTCTGTAGATACAGAAAAGACAAGCTTATTCTACAATTTATATAGAAGGTACAGGCTTTATGACTAGCTAAAGCAATCTTGAAAATGAAGAATAAAGTGGGAGAAGTCACTCTATTCAAAATTAACGCTTACTATATAAGTACAGTTACTAAGACAGAGTGGTATTGGAAGAGGGATAGACACAAGGTTAATGGGACAAAACAGAAAATCCAGAAATAGACTCACACAAATATGCCCAGATGATTTTTGACAGTAGAGGAGGAAGAATAGCTTTTCAACAAATGGTGTTGAAAAACTGGACTTCTATAGGCAAAAGTATACCTCAATTTCACCCCCTACATAGAAATGAACTCAAAATGAGTCATGGATGTAATTGTGAAACATAAAACTATAAAGCTTTTAGTAAAGCACATAGGAGAAAATCTGTAGCATCTAGGGCCAGGTGAAAAGTCCCTAGACTTGATACAAAAGTATGACTCATAACAGAAATATCTGTTAAGTTTGACTTTGAAATTAAAATCTTGTTTTGCAAAAGATCCTCAGAAGAAGATGAAAAGGCAAGCTATAGACTGAGAAAAAATATTTCCAATCCATGTAGCTGACAAAGCACTACTATCTAGAATAAAAAAGAACTTTCAAAGCTCAACAGTAATAAAACAATCCAATTGGAAAATGGGCAAAAGACACGAAGAACCATTTAAAAGAAGAGAGCAGACAAACAGCAAATATACATATGAAAAAAATTACATCATAATTAACCTTTAGAGAAATCCAAATAAAGATCATAATCACATCATACCACGTATCTATTAGTATGACTAAAACAAGGACCAGTGATAACACCAAATGCAGAGAAACTGAATCTCTCACACACCACTGACTGCAATGTAAAATGGTGTGATGGTATGAAGCTGTATCCCGGAAAAGATCATGCTCTTAAAGCTAATCTGTTCTCATGGGTGTGGACCCATTGCCAAGTAGGATCTTATGGTGAGTAGGACCTCATTCAGGACTTTTACTGGAGTCCTTTATAAGGATGAGAAACACAGAGAAACTGACAGAAGGAACAGCCAGAAGCTGACAGCGAAACCTGGGAGAGAAGGACCAGCTGATGCCATGTGCCTTCCCCTTTGCAGAAGGTATTGTCAGGCTGATGACTTGATTTGGACATTTTCATTCCAAAAGAATCCCCATTGTATAGCTAACCCATTTCTGGCACATTGCATTTCATCAGCTTTAGAAAACGAAACAAATAGTATGTTCATAGCAGAGAGGAAGATGGATACTGTAAAACTGGAAAAAAAATTTATGTAAATTTGACTCAGGCCAAATTAGGTTTTACTTTTAAATATGAATGGAAACAAAGATTTCCCAGGTATGTGAGGAAAACCAATAGCATAAAAAATAAATACTGAGATGTCTCAAAGAGAATGCTAATAAACTAAAATCAATATAAGAAACAGAAGAGAAAAATGAATTCTACCAATATCCTCAAATATGTTTTTAAGAATATTAATTCCATAAACTGAAACAGACCTAGAGAGGTAAGCCTAACATTTGAGGCATCTGTGATTCCAGAAGAAGTGTTGAGAAACTGAGTAGAACTGGTGACAGTCTTGCGTGACTAGGGAAACAAAATCAAGAGTTCAGAGCATAGTAAGTTTGGTTTGGGATTCAAACAGTTGAAGGGTAACCCAGATATTTTCCAGCCCTAGAAGTCTATTATATGAAAGTCACCTAGGATGGCTGACATACCTAGCTGGTTGCCAGAAAAATACAAAGATCCTCTATGGAAGAAGATACCCAGATCCCAAAACTCAAAGCCCGCTAAGTATCTCTGTAATTTTATACAAAAACGTCCAGGTCCCACCCCCCCACACACACACAAATAACCATCCATACAAACAAGCTAGATAACATAATTGAAAATAAGGAGAAACAACATACAGTGGAAAGAAACAACAGGGATCTAGTTAATAGAGCTATATACATGGACATTAAATACAGAGAACTAAGGGGGAAGAAAAAGATAGCCTAGAATCAAATACAAACAAAAATTAGAAATTCAGTGAGGAAAAAAAACAATGGATTGGTACACAGGAAAGTGACTAAATGGAAGAATTAACATCTCGAAAGACAGGTCTGGAGGATATAGTTAGATTCAAGGAAGAAGAGATAAAGGAAGGAAAATACAGAAAGGAAAATAAGGAATATAGGGAAGTGAGAGATCTAATATGTATAACTGGGGAGCCAGAAAGTAGAGAATATATGAAGAAAAAATATGGGTGACAGATTTCCCCAAACTGACAAAAGAATCATACTTTGAATGAAAAATTCCAATAAATCTGGATATAGAGAAAATCAAATTAAGCTGTATCAAGTAACACCTGCTGAAAACCAAAGGAAAAGAGAAATTTTTATAAGCAGGCAGAGGAAAAAAGATCAACTGCCTTCAAGGAGGCAATAAGACTTAAGACTGACTTCCCAAGATAAAAACAATGAAGACCAGAAGACACTGGAATGGAATCATTGAAGGTCTAAAAGGAAACACAAACTCTCAACCTAGAATTCTATATTTATTGAAAATATCCTTCAAAAATGGGGAGAAATACAGATATCTTCCAATAAGAACAAAAACAAAAAATGTCGAGAAAATTCATCACTAAAAGACCTACACTAAAATAAGTAAGTTTCCTTCACCTGAAGGAAAATTATCCTAGATGAAAGAATGGAACTGCTGGAAGGGAGGACACAGGAAAGGCAAACATTTGCATAAATATAAAGGCCTAGTGACTGCTTAAAGGAACCCTAATAACTTCTTATGAGGTTCAGCTCACAGGGAAAAGTAAAACACACGATGACAACAGCACACGTGGTAGGAGTGGTGAATAGAATTATATGGTTATAAAGTTCTTACATACTATGATAAACTCCAAATGGATTAAAGATTTAAACGTTAAAAATGTGTGAAAGTGCTAAAATACACAAGCAGATTCTTTATAACCAGGAAGTGGGGAAGGATTTTCTAACTATGCTTTCAAAACCTATAAACCAAGTTCAAAAGTCATAAGAGATTAATGAACTTGACAATATTTAAAAATCTGTGTCGATTTCAGAGTTGTTTGAAAGAAAAGAAAAAACTTTACAGTAACTTTGACAACTCTGTAAAATTAAGTCTTGCATTGAATTTTGCAAACTGCCCCACTTTTGATTTGTTACTCTAGTTCCCTTAATGTTTTAATTTTTGCTTTTTTCTACTTGTCCGTTTTAGAAATACATATCCTCATAAATTTCATAAAATCCATTTTAAAGCAAAGTGGGATTAAATACACAAAAAACTCACCTGGGATTTCCTCATTTTCTGCTATTCCTGAAGAAGGTAGAGCTAGGGGAGAAGGAAGAAAGAGGTCAGAAAACCCACCTGCCCTGCAGTTCCCGGGGTTCACCTGCCTACACAGCTCCACGCAGGAGATACTTACACACCGGTCTGCAACTCCAATAAACGCCCAGCTTAGACATGACACTTTCCACTGAGTGTTTGTAAACATTTGTTTCTTATTGATTTACTACCAATTTAGGTTCTGTGACACAAAAGTTAAAAACATGAGAAGAATTTAACAAATAATAATCTAAAGGAGGAAACACACTGGCTTTGTCAAAACTGACTTCACAGAAAAAAACTCAAGCTACATTGTTTCTTTGCTAATACCATGAATCCTTTGAGGTAAAATAATTCAAGAAACCTGTGAAAAAAAGATCGGGGTGTTTAAGGCAATACAATGAAAGAAAGAAAAACAATGTTCAAGCTAGCTTACAATTTCTCAAAAGGGTCTTCTAATAAGAAACTGACGTAATAGCGAGAAAATGAACCCAGTGGCCCAGGTATCAGCAGATCTGCCGCTAACAAACTACGTGCTCTGAACCATCACCTTCTCAGACTGAATTTCTTTTCCATCTGTCAAAACAGATCATCTAAAAAAGACGTGGCTGCACCAGCATTCCGCGCCTCCACGGGGACAGGAGATGGGGAGCCCCAGCCCCTCCAGCGCCCCGGTAGTACCGGACCCCGAGAGCAGCTCACCTGGGGAAGCGGCGGAGAGAGAACAAGGAGCATGCGGCTGTTCCGGCGGGGGCGACGACGGAACCTCCTCGGGGGCGGCCGGTGCGCCTTCCGGTCACCGGACCATGCCCGCCCAAACTCTCCAAAGAGGTGGGGCCTGTCTCCTGCTACCCCCTCAGCGGCAGCTCACCTCTCTCCTTAAACTCGTCCCAGACCTCCGACCGTCACCCAGCTTTCGATGGCTTCAGCGCACCGTGTCATGACTATACACAACAAATAGCAGATGAATACCTAATAAACGGGAAAGCAAATGGTAACTTAGGACGTGGGAACGTCAGGGCCAGGAAAGGGCTAGTCTCCATTTTGTAAATGAGGAAACTGAGGCACGGAGGGGGTCGAGCTTGGTCTTCCCGGGACCCTCCCAGAGGGCCCTGCGCTGCGCACACAATAAACGCGCAGCGGCTCACGAGGCGGAACGCCCACAACCCAAAGCCGCGAGGAGGACGGACGCGCCGATCTTCCAGGCAGGGAAAACGAGTCCCAAGTCGGTCATCTCCCCGCCCCGCAGCGCCGCCCCCTACCTGCGGGCCCAGCGCCAGCCACGCCACGCGCGCGCCGCGCTTTGCGCACGCGCAGTCTCCCCCGCGGCCTGACGGAAGGTGCCGCCCGCCCAGCGCACGTCCTGGAGACGCGTGGACCCCGCACCCTCACCTTCCCGCCCCGACACCAGCTCCCTCCCGGGTTACAAAGGCGCCCGCCCCGTCATCCTTTCACTTCCGCCGGCCCCGTCATCCTTTCACTTCCGCCGGCTCCGTCATCCTTTCACTTCCGCCGGCCTCTGAGGCGCTTAGGGTGCCCTGCCGGGTGCGCGGGGCTCCTCCCCATCGCCGGGGTGCAGCCGCCTCCCGCCCACCCCCCGAGGCGCGCGGGGCACCCTCGGCCCTCGCCCACTCCTCAGGGGCTCACCCGCCGCTCCCACGCCGCGTGGGCCCGGAGGCCTGGGACTGTCTCCCACGAGGAGCCGGAGGCCGGGCAGAGACCAGCGGGGAGCGGAAGGCGGGGATGCACATGCGCAGAGGGGCGCGGCGGGCCGGGGGGCGGGCACGGCGGCGGGGGCCGAGGGGCCTGGGGAGCTCACCTGCCGTTCGGGCCTCGCGGACCTCCGCTGTGGATCCGAGCCAGGAGCGGTGCCTAGCCAGCAGCTGGCGAGGGATGACGGGGTTATACAATGAAACGCTTGGAACAGTTTCTGCCATGTACAATTTGGCTCGATACGTTTCTCAAGATGACATTTCCGGGGCTACACCGTACGCCTGTAGAAATCGGCGGCAGAGTTTCTGCTTTCTTATGCCAGGAGCCAGGCTTATGTCAGTACCCCCAGGAGTAGCGGGTCACGCCATTGTGACTTTTACACCGACAGAAGGAAAGGTGTGCGTGAAATTCATTTATGAAGGTGCAAGATGAGTTTTATCAAAAAGACTAGAAAGCAAATTTCCCTAAACATAAAATTTGGGACTGGCATTTTTTTTCTGAAATGAGGAAAAATGCAAGCTGTCATAGTGAAACTGTTCATCTATAAGAAATTGTTGTATAATCAGATTTTTAAAAGCACACTGTCATCTAGTACCAGCCGTGATTGCACATCCTCCTGACATTTTTAGCACGATATGATCATATGGGTGTATTATTTAGGACTAAGTTTTCATTAAGCAATGTATCATAAATTTTTTGGAGCCAATGTCATTTTT